>VMDR010001038.1:0-76266 GCA_007922815.1 Macrotus californicus
CATGCCCTTTTGGAGAAAAAGACAAAGTTAGATTCATGTCTTATTTCGTAACCAAAATAAATTCCACCTTTATCAAAATACTTTCTATATAGAACCAGAGCAATATTAAGATATTTATTGGCTCTCAGGTTGGAAGGCCTTTCTAAACCTAAAATTGAAGGAAGAATAAACACTCAAGGTAATGACTGATTGATATTGTCAAAATTAAAAATCAGTTTTACCTAAAACATTATAAACAAAATTGTAGGAAGAGTCATATTAGCCTTAATAGAGAAAGGGCACTTATGAAGCAAAGTGAGAAGGATAAATATCCTAAAATAAAATGGCAAAGGCTCAGGGAAACAGAATTTACAAAAGAAGAAATACAAATGGCTAACAAAGATGTTTAAAAGAACCAATATCAATATTTATGAAAGAAATGTCAACTTAAAAAGCATCGATATGTCCCTTTGCTCATCCAAACAGGCTTTGTGTTTCTTTGTTTCAAATAATTTCTAGCATTAGAAAGAGTATGGGAAACTAGACAGTCTTACGCCTTGCTAGAAATAATGAACATGGGCCAATACAAAGAAAAGTTGAAATATGTGTCAAAATCACTTTACATGTTCACTTACGTGTTCATTATCTGATGAATGAGCAGACAATATATGGTATAGCCAAACAATGGAGTATTATTTGGCAATAAAAGGAAATGAAGTACAAATATAGGCTACAACATGAATAAATCTTGAAAACATGTTAAATAATAGAAGCCAAACTCAAGACACCACACATTGGATGACTTCATTTAAATAAAATGTGCAAGCCGGCAAACCCACCTATCCAGGAAGCAGATTAGGGACTGCCTAGGGCCACAGGTGGCTGGTGGGGGTGGGGTACGAGGCACTACTGTTGTTGGAAACAGTTTCATTTTTGGTGTAGTGGAAGTGTTCCAAAACTCTGAGAATACCCTAAACACTATCAAATGCTACACTTGAATTAGGTGAGTTAATTACAAGTATTATGGATTACATCTCAATGAAGCTACTTTTAAAAAGAGTTCATTCCTATGGTTAATTTACACTTCTACAATTTTTTAAGAAAATAATTAGATAGCTAGATGAAAAAAATGTAGTATAGTGATACAGCGTAAACCACCATTCGTGATGCTCAACAATTGCTAACAATCTAAATATTTAATAATACAGCAATGGCCAATACCTCTTGGTGCTTTCATAGGATGGAATACAATGCAGACATTAAAAAGATATGAACACTGATGAGCATGATAATGTCCAAGATGAATCTTCAGAAAATAATGCAGAGTGAAAAAAGCCAATGCCCTAAACTTACGTTCTATATGATTCAATGTTTATATAACATTATTTAAACGACAACAATATAGAAATGAAGAGCAGACACACAGTTACTGGGGGTTAAGAGGGGTGAAGGCAAAAGGGAGTGGATGTGCCCACAAATGGGCAACATGAAGGATTCTTTGAAATGCTGTGAATGTTCTATATTTTGACTGTGTCCATCCACGTCAGTCCCTCAGCTGTGATATTTATTTCTCCAGTCTTATACTATATTACCATAATGAGGAACTAGCTTTGGGTACATAGGATTTCTTTTTATTTTTCCTTGCAACTGAACGTGTCTACAATCAGGTCAAAACTGAAAATGTAATTAAAAATATTTAAAATTGTGCAAGTGTATGTTCGAATAGCTAAATAAGACAGAAGAGTTTTTAGTGAAAGACTTCTATCTCTAATATTTTTTAGTAAGAATCGTCTTCTTCCAAATGTAGCAATTATATTTTTATAGAATGTATCTACTTCCAAATAGAAGTAGATACATCAGCATTAAAAACTTGTTTCTGCAGGTATCCATTCTCTTAATTTACCTTCAGGTTTTCAGTAACTGTGCAATAGCCTCCCTCATTCTCTCACGCTGCCAGGCAGTGGGGGTGCATTGCTGAACTTGACATAGGCCATTCCAGCCCTCCCACAGCATATGTTTCAGCAGGGAGAATAGACATTAAAGAAGTAATTATGAGGTATGTAGATGAGCGAGGAGATAGAGAAGTAGACAGTTCTATAAAAATGTATCACAGTGGGACCCATCCTAATCTAGTGAGTGATTCCAGGAAAGTTTCTCAGAGAAAGTTACAAGGAAGCCGAGGCCGGAGCAGCTCGCAGGCCTACGTAATGCACACCACACCTCATTTACTGTTTCAATCAGACTTTTAATGGCTTAATTTTTTTTTAGACATCTATATGCTCGCTTGTTCCTTTCTTGCAAGTCTCTGCAAAATGCTTGCCTCGCTACCTCCTTCCATAAGTTATCACACCACATAAGCACACTCTTTTATTAGACTTGGTCTTCTATTCATAAACACTGAGAGGGTGGAATATAAATAGATTTCCACCTTCTGATCTCACTTCGAGTCACACTCGCATGGTCTATGGGAAGGAGAAAAATAACAACTGTCACATCGTTTGGTGTAAGGGAGCTGAACCGAACCGCACGCATACACATCACGATTGATGATTTAAAGATTTTAAAATAGCACCTCGTGTGGGACTACTACACATGAGATAGGAAAAGCCCTGAAGAGAAATCACTCAACATTTCAAAGGTCTGCAACTGGATGATTATGGGTACGTTAGTTTTCATCTTCATTTCTTTCTATAGTTTCCGAAATTTCTGGGATGCATATGCGTTACTTTTATAACCTGAAAAAAAGCGCTGTTCAAAAACTTCTCTTTCCTATTAGTTGCCAAGATTGTCTTTCTCTTAACCAGACCGAACGGACTCAGAAGCCAGGGAAGAAATGCATTTTGTTTCATTTCATCATGCAAGTTTCACTCCCACGATGTCTGTTCAAGAAGGAAGCAAGAACTGTATTTTTAAATCTTTCGTGAATTCTAAAACACTCTTCTGTAATTTGATTTTCGTCATGGGAATCTGTGTACATGAGGACAAAAATTTTCATCTGCTTTCTTCATTGCCTTGCCTATAGTACCTGAAATGGTATACAGTAGTCACTCGTTAATTGACATTCATTGACTGAATGATTGAGTGAGCTCCCGTTCAAATCCATCTGAATGTTTATTATAAACACATATACAGAACTAAGTCTCCAGTTGGTGAGATGACCAGAAAAAGCAAACACATGAACAGATAAATGCACAACAATGATGTTAGAGTAACACGTATTCATTCCCACTTGGAGTGTATGTGTGAATAATACTACCAAACATCCGCCCTGGGCAGTTTGGAGCGTGACACCCTGCCTTCTGCTCCTTCCTCATCTCGCTGCCCTATTCGGCTGTGCAGTAGAATGCCAAGGCCAAAAATGACTGCAAACAAGAACATCATCAGGGAAGAGGAGGGAAAGGTGCTGGAGCCAGGTACTTGACTGACTTGTAAATCATGTAATCAGCAACAGCATCCTCCAGAGTCAGCAGTACCTGCCAATAAGTAGTGCATGTGGGGCAAGGCCGTGGGAAGCAGCGGTCTCCCTTTCCTCACCCCCTGCCCTACTTGGCCTTTTTCTCATTTTCCTTTCATGCTACTATGTTAGAAAAGTCATTGTAGCACAAGAAAATCAATAAAAATTCAATTGCGAATAATAGTTCTTTGCAGCTCAGCAACACTAGGGAGTTATCGGCTCATTCAATGCTCTGGCAGTTAATGCAACGAAATAAAAATAATTTACTCATTCAAACCAAATCAGCCAGTGAAAAATCATAGTCATTTAAAAAAAAAGTAGGCATGGTCCTAGTCATTTAAGGCTATAGGAGGATGGTACAAGGTTCTAGAAGTGTCCGACTACAATGATATTCAAATCAGCTTTGAATCGCCCCACCCACATTCTTCTGAAGAAACAACAAACCACACTTGTCATACACAAAAGGAATTTGTAACTGAGCCAAATACAGATCAATTGTTGTAATGAAAGGCTTGGTTCAAATGCAGAACAGATGCATGCCAGCAAAATGAAAGTCGAGGCCTGGTGCCCCCTTTGGTTTGGATGGTTACCACCTGAGAGGGCAGCTACTAACTCCGATTCCCAAAGGAATCATATAAAAAAGGCTTCCTGCCACGTCAGTCCTTTCCTCAATGATAGTCTTCTTGTATTTGGCACAGTATATAGAGGCTCTTGCCAGCCTGGCTTCAACCCTCTGCCTTGCTCAGATCGATGAATTCTGCAAATTTCTTGACCCACTGATCCGTATTAATACGACGGTGCTCCTCTCTGTTATTTCATGTCTTTGTTGTGGGGTCTTCTTGTTCTGATCTCGCTGGTCTCCTTGAAAGAAGCTGGCGCTGAGACACAATTCCACGTGTAGGCTCCCCTATGTCAGGGGCATACAGGGGACATCTGTTCATTCCTGGGATTTCTGAATATTGCAGACTGAACTCCTGCTGAGTAAATCTTGCTGCAATAATGAAGGGACAACTGTGGCCACAGCTGAATTGCACAGGCCTCTTCATATTCCCCCGACCTCACTTGGGTGCCAGGTAAGGGCAGGCTCTGGGAAGACAAGGAATCTGGCTGGTGCCGGCAGGGCTGTCACGCAGAGGCTCCTGAAGGCTGTTATTCGGGGCCATGGAATAACTTTTGAGCTTTGTCAGATCCCCTGTGCTCTGCAGTTCCTCTGCTGTTACCAGTAAATCGTGGGATAACTAGCATCGTGTGCCATTCGCCCTTTCACAACAAGTGGTGCGGTCTGTCAGGCAACAGTGATGTGGCAAAGGCAGAATCCAGCAGCAGGGACACATTACGGTGGGCAGACACAGCTGCAGTTTTACAAAATGCTCTGAGCACTAATTTGACCAGCTCTCTGTTGAGCTATTCCCTCAAAACGTTCCACTCTATTTGGCTGCTTTTGTTTACAAGGGCATGCAAAAAAAAAATTCATTCACAGATCCCATCAGAAATTGAAGATTTATTGAAAATCAGGAAGACAAGCACTTTAACTTTGAGTCTAGGACTGATTGGAAACCAAGAAAGACCATAAACCAGGCTTGAAAGAGAAATTAAGGATCACAAAACAGGCCGGTTAGGTCTTAAAGAGACAGTAACATGGCCAGGGGAGGGATGGAGAGATCCAGTGTAATTCCATTAACCAGATGATTTCATAGTCGTTTTAGCACAGATGTTGCTTTTCTCACTTCTGCCCCTCACTCTATTCTGTTTTAATGGCTTCCGCTTTTACTCATGGCTTCTGATAGTTCAAGGTCACTGCTGCCTACTTCTTTGTCTGCCATTCTCTCTCTGTTGCCACGATCAGTGGCTGACCCTCTTTCAGGATCACGTCATACTCAGAGGAGCACAAGTCCACAAGCACATGATCACTTCATCCCCCTTGAGTGAGTGTCTTCACATGCAGCGAGCCTGTCGCGGCGTGCATTCTCAGGCCCCTGAACGTGACAGTGAGCATCTGTGGCATATGACAGGGCCACTGATGTCTCAGAAGCCACTCAGCACCAATTCTCTCGGCCGGGATGATGGGTGAGAACCTTGTACAGAGAGACCATTCCTGGGGGATGATCTGTGGGGTTCGCTTTGTTTCCAAGTCCCATAAAAGGCGTTTTCTGTGTATTGATTATATTGATTGGGCTGTGTCAATACAGCCGAAGTTTGACCTGAATAGCAGATCTCAACTATCTTCAATAGGGAGCACTTATTGGGTGAAATATTAGAAATTCTCTGGTTCCTTGTTCTTAAGGCATTAAATCAAATTAAAATACAGCTAATAACTCACATTTTGTATCTATACACCATTTCCCACTGAAAGGTATGGGGGCAGAATATCCATAAGCTCCACAGTCTATGTTTGCAAGTATTATTGCTCTACTTACCGGGCTAATGGGAATATTGACTCTTGTTTGAATGCAGAAATAGCTACAGAAACAAAGTGCTTTTGATGTAGATTTTTTAAAGTGCTATATTAGCCATAGACTAGGCTGCTCCATTGTCCAGAAGTATATAGAAAGATTACGCAGCTCATCTTCCTACTGTCCGGATTGCTACCCATAATGTTAGTTGAACCCCACTTCCCTACAAGCAGCACTAGAGCCTCTTTGCAGCTCAGCATCCTGATGAACACAGGAATGCCAAGGGAATTCCATGGTTGATGGGAGTTTCCAGAACAACATAGACATGAAGAATCATTCCTGACTTTCCTCAGTGCAATCCCAGCGCTCTGCAGGAAACCAAAAGGGTGTGAACTAACAAAAAGTTTAAAAAGAAATGACCTAAAAATAACCTTAAGCTTTTCTACTCACCACCTCATTATAACTCAGTACTAGTAGAGATGGGAATTCAGGGCTAGTACTAGGTGCGGGGCCTGGGGGAGAGGAAAATAAAAAGAAAGGGAGAAAGTGAAAAAGAAAAAGCAATCCCGGAACTAGGAGACACATTTTCTACCTACGTTGTGAGCTTTCTGACCCTCCCCCACTTCCCACCTTAGGTCTCCCTGAGGACAGGAAGGTCGATTGGGACAAGGGGTGGCCAAGTGTGTGGAGCATGTACACCACGGAATATGCCACTGAACATCTAGCATGCCTACCTCCTGCTTGGCTATGTACAGGAGAGGGGAAGGGAGGTAAATGCATTCTGCCTGACCTTCATTCAGTCTTGCCTGCAGGATCTAAGAGATCACATCAGTCAGAAGTTGTTCACCTTTTTGGAAGCAAAATCCATATTGTATAATAAACCTTATAAAGAGACAGAACAAATAATGCAGGTAAAACTAAAGCTGACAGGAAAGAGGTCTGGGGGATGCTTTTCGGGAAAAGACAACAACAAAAGGCTCTGGAATAAAAACTATCAAAGGTATTTGAGACTGGACAACCAAGGGGGCATTGTGGTGCAGGGATGGTGAGAGGGGGCTGGGTACCTCCTATGGGGCCAAAATCAAGGAAAGCCAATGGGAGAGGTTCAACCAAGGAAACAGGATGATCTGGTTTGTATTTTTTTTTTTTTTTAACAATCTTTCAGGCTACTGTGTGGAGAGTGGATTTTAAGATGGCAAGAATAGAAACAGTAAGACTACCACAGTAGAGAAATAATTATTTATACCAGATGGAGAGAATTGGAGAAATTCAGAACATGTTTTTGAGATAGAGTTGGCAGGACTTGATGCTGGCTGCGATGTGACCGAAGGAAACAGAAGGATCTAGATTGTGATACCTGGGTCTTGTTGTGAGCCTCTGAGGGGGAACTGATGAACTGGGAAAGACAGGACTAAACACCAGTTTGCAGGGGAGTGGATGACATGAAAACCAAGAGAGTTCTCTTTGGGACACATTACATTTGAGTTGCCTGGTAGATAGCCAAGTGCACATTACATCTGGTAGTCAGTGAGCGAAGAAATTGAGAGATAAGATGCCAGGTCAGGGCTGAGAGCCATCAGCATACAGATGGTACCGAAAGCCACAGAATAAAAAATTTCACCAAGGGAAAGTCTGTGGATTAAGGAGACACATAGAGTATGACAATATTTAGAGGCGGGAAGAAGGAACAGTCTGCACAGAAAACTGAATTTTGGCCCGCACAAAAGAGAAAAACATTCCTGGGCCCCACCCCCAGGGATTACGATTCCATAGGTCATGAGCACGGCCAGGTTATCCTGAATTTTCAGAGCTGTGTTCACGACTATCATGTGCAGCGGGCTCTGGGGCCGTCTAGAATAGCGTGCGAAGCTACTTAGTTGAGCCAGAACTCAAACCCAGGGCTTCTCGGCACTCTTCCTGCCACTCCTATTTTCTCAATACATTTTAAAAATATCCCATCTAACCATCATGCTTGTGTTACATCACCGTATCTTTCTCAAATAGCTGACTCCAGCTGTTGCTCAAGCTTCTCTCTTTAACCACATTTTTTTTGGAAATCACTGTCCATAACATCTCTGTTTTCTCATTTCTTCTTGATCCCTAGATCCACTGCAATCTCATACCACCCTGTCTCCCTACACTGCTTTGCCCAGCTCCATGAAGGCCTTCAGGTCACCAAATCTAACTGACCCTTCTCACTTCTTACCTTAGTCTTAACGGTGCTGTTGGCCACGACTGCCCATTTATTCCTTTATGAAAGCTTCCACTCCCTCTTGGATCCCCCAGTGCCCCTTTAACTTTCCCCCCCTCAGTCTTCTTCATCCCTCCCCTCCCCCCGTTTGCCCCTTAACCATTTACAGAATTTCACTCGTGGCCCGCTGCTCCTTCTCTCCTGACCAGCAGTTTGGTGCTGGGGACAATGTGTAGCATGGAAAAACTTCTTAAGCAGTTCTGATCAAACCCTATGCCTCCTACCTTCCCGATGAAGATGTATTATCCTAACGACTACCTACTTGCCGATGACTCTCAGTTCTGAGTTTGATGTTAACACCTGGGCTTCAAGCTCAAAAATACAAGAGCATGATGAAAACAGTCCACAGACTATCCCACGGGTCATGTACACAGAACGTGATCAAAACTGGGCTCGGTGTCTTGTCTTCACACAAAGCTTCTTCTACTCTATGAATAATGTCATGGATGGAATTGCCATCAACTCAGTCACTTCAGCTGGAAACCTAGAAAACCCCAAACTGGGAGGAATTTCTAAACTCCTGCCTTACTTCCCCTCAGCTCTACAGCCAAGCGGCCATTGACACTTGGTAACTTTACCTTCCTGGAACCTCACATTCACCCCTTCCTCTTTGGCCTCTACCACCCCCGCAAAAGTTCAAGTCCCATCAGTGGTCTCAGATCAGCATAAAGCTTCTTTGCCTTGAGTCTTGTCCCTCTTAAACCCTCTAGCTGTGGTAAAATGGTAAGGGGAGGGAGGTTTGAAAATATGATCACATCACTGCCCTGCTTATGACACATCAATGGCCCCAGACCCCATAAACTCTTAGAGAATGCAAACGCCCTCCATGAGCTGACCTATCTGCTTGTCCCTGGTAACCCCAACCCTTGTTTTCCCACTTGTCCATGCGGTTCCCCTGCTGTTCCATGTCTCTGCTTTTACTCAAGCTCCTTCCTTAACTTGAACAAGTTCTTTAAATGGGTAACCCTCCTTCTTCCTTAGGGATTAGCTCAGGAAGTGCATCTTGGACCTCAGGGGTAAGTAAATGGTCCCTCTTGTGGACTCCTAACTAAAACCCGCCATGCTTGCCACTAACCACTCTCCATTGGAAAGACTTGTTTATAAGCACATCCCCTAAGCTGTAAACACTTCAAAGGGAAGGGCTGGACCCATATTATTGTGCTGCCTAGAACACGACAGATAATTATTTCTGGATGGCTCACACTTCCACATCTTAGCACTCCCTTTGCCACTTAACACATTTCTAGAATGTACTCTCTTGTCCTTACTTACTCTGGTGGAGGGAT
Organism: Macrotus californicus; assembly: GCA_007922815.1. Classification (NCBI taxonomy): domain Eukaryota; kingdom Metazoa; phylum Chordata; class Mammalia; order Chiroptera; family Phyllostomidae; genus Macrotus; species Macrotus californicus. The sequence goes on from VMDR010001038.1 coordinate 9,364, forward strand.
GGTAAACTAATTTGAAAATAATATCACCAGGCTCAAGAAGTCGTCAGAGTTTAACAAAGATAAGTTTTGTTTTTGTTTTGGGGGGGCTTAACGTCTGCTTGCCTTATCTGTTGGAAGGATTCTTTAGGAGAGAAAATAAGAACTGAATTGAAATAAAATCTATTTCTTCTTCCCCAATAAACTTTCGTTGAGTTGTTTGTTTTTTTTTATAGAAATGGCCATTTTCCAGGAAGTTTAAGGTGTATTTCACCACAGGAAGGGCAGATTGAATTTAGTTGTGATTTCCTAAAAAGGTTGCGGCCATATTCCTGCAAATTCTTCTTGGTAAAATAAGGGCTGGCAATAAATAACATGAAGGAAAATTATTTGGGGACACTCTTTTCATCATCCACAGTAGGATCGGTCATAAAGCGATACGATTCCACCTCGTAGTTCCCATCTTTAAGGCTGATGCACTCAATTCTGCACACAGGAAGCAAAGGTTGTACAATTTATATCAATTTCAACAGATCATTCTACTCTGTTCATAGAATCACAATTGTTTATAGTTCAGTGTTTCTCACGCTTTCTACTGAAGTGCCCATACTGGCAGAGCGGAATAAATTCCCATCCTCAAGACGTTTATGGGCGGAGCCTAAAAAGATGGGGCACGCACAAAATAAATGGCTTTGAAGTTTCAAACTGCATCTTTCCAACTCGAGAAAAGTTTGCATTCTCCTGCACATGGCACTCATGTTTGTATTTGACTGACCTGAAGGGGGGGGGGTATAACTGATGCTTCAGAAAGATGTACCATGTCTGTCTTGTAGCTTCTTATCCCCCCAGAGCAGTCAGTAGTGGTCCACACCAGCCTAGCATTCTGAGAGATGTATGTAGTTAGAAATAGCCTAGTAAGTAAAATGTTTCTCAATTTAGGTTTTTAAAAACGTTTTCCTATTTTAAATATACAGTAAATATTTTTGGAAGGGATATCATTGAAGTGATACAGTCTTCTGCATTCACCACAGCAGGAGACGCATACTGTGAGTTTCTCCTGTTGCTAATGATATAAACTCCAATCACTCAATTAAGTTGGGATATGGCAGGTTTTCTACTGCAACGTTACTTATTCCCCCTTTGTAATTAATAAGTGTCTTGTGGAGAGACAGTCTGAGATTATGTAAACAACCTGTTACTCCTGGAACTTTTACCCACTAGGTTTAGCATACGTAATACTTGTCTGAATCAATTACTATGCATGACTGATGCTAAATCATGATTTTTTCATTTTCTTCACTGCTTCTACTTTTATTCATTTATTCTACTATAAGGATAATTATCCCTTTTTCTGCATTTGTTTATTTACACATTCACTCATTTACTAGTTTAAAAACTGAGTGTAGATTCTTTATCCTGCCCCCCCCCAACCCTCTCCACCCTGATTAACTTTATTAAGCAATTCATGAATTGGGCAGCATCCCACGCAGCAACCATCAGAGCACTCCCAGTGAGTTGCAATACTTCACCGTTGTTGATTTTGATATGCACGTTGTCCCAGAGTTGGCCAATGGGAGGCCCTTCTAGGCTGCTGCAGTTTCCTTTTTACTTATTCAAACTGAGCGACACGATGAAAAATAATTAGCATTTACACTTCAAAAACTCAAGCAATAAAGGACAAAGGCAGGCAGGAATTACGCGGATTAAAGGAGGCTATAGAAACCTCTCAACTAGATGTCAACCATGCTCTAGAACTTTTGTTACTATCATAAAGCACATTACAGAACAATTGACAAAATATGAATAAGGTTTCTCGATTATATACTGGTATTAATATTAATGTTAATTTCTTAATAATCATAGTAGAGTTACGTCAAAATATATTTTTAAAAAAAACATACACAATGAGGTATTGAGGGGGAAGGGAGTATCATGTCTGCAACTCAGCCTTAAACAACTCAAAAAATAAGCCTCAATTGTCTATATTCACACAGAGAATCACAGAAAGAAAGATAACGTCGGAACCAACATGGTACAACGGTAACGCTGGAAAAATATCAGTAAAGGGCTCAGGGAATTCTTTGTGTTATGTTACAACTTCTCTAAAAGTCTGAAATGACGTCAAAATCAAAATATATTTTAAGAAGAGCACACTAGTCTGTGCCTCACCTTGCGTCTCGCATCATGCATTAATTCCCTCTATGGTGTCAGGACAGTGAGGGCAAATGCAGTTAAAACTTAAAGCAGGCTCTAATCTAATAAAAATAAATCCAAAAATAACTTCCAAAGATCCGATTTTGGGAAAATTGTAAGTACCATGGGAGGAGTGCTAAATAAATGTTATGAGAACACTGAGGTGGGTATTTAGATTTTATCGGATTTGAAACTGGAGATGCTTGAAGGTTAGCTTTATCTTTTTTAGTGGCTCGGCTGGTGTGTCTGGCCGCTGTGGTCCATTAGTACTAAGGGATTTGCTAAACTGGGTTTACCGAAGGACACAGCCTGCGAGACGGGCCTTGGATATGGAAGCTGGTTGGGAAGGCATAGGGGTGAGAGATGGGGCTGAGAACATGTTCCAGGGAAGAACAAGAATAGGAGCATGTCAAGAAGGGGGGAAATGAGTCACATGTCCCAGAATCTGAGCTTCACTAACTCAACTGGTACTCAGCACACCTGTATGGATGGATATAAGGGCAGATGAGGCTCAGAATGGAGAGTAAGGCTGAATCTGAATACCAGACAGATGTGCCTGTATTTATCTTATTTTTATATTTAATTTGCCATTAAAGGGAGTCATCGATAGTTTTAGCAGGTGAAATTATATATCAAAGTCAGGAAGCAGAGATTCATATCTGAGATTAAATTGGATATCTTCCTTGTATACTTTTCAAAAAGATATGATCCCCCTGAAAACACTAATGAAAATGCCATTTTTACTGCCTACCTGTAAAATTAGCTAGGGGGTCTGACAGCTTTTAAATGAGGTTCTCCTTTAAGCTCTTCAATTATTCTTGGCATAATTGCATAGATATTTTAGGAGTATTTCAAATAAACAACATATTTAAATTATATTCAAGACGTATCATATATTTATATTTTTAAAAGAATCAACAAAATAGTGGCTTCCTGCTGTGTTTAATTTCAAGTAGTCAACTTGCTATGGGCGCATAATGGGCAAATGTTTCCACTGTTCCCCTGACCCCAAAGCCTATATTGAAAAAAAAGGCCCAAGCATTGAGAAGGGATTGACTGACTAAGGGTTAATGAGAGAGGAAAAACATTTTGTAAGCAGATGAAGAAGAGGGAGAAAAACAGGAAAGAAAAGCAATGGCTAAGCAGCCAAATGTTCACCCATGAAAATAAAGAACTCCGCGTAATTGAATATTCCTGGCTCTGACAGCCGCCCAGCCGCAGAGGAACAGATGCCACCGCAGCCCGGCCACCTCCAGCTGGATGGAGTCAGATACACGAGAGAAGGCCCGTGGGAGGCCCTCCCTGGGGACAGACTTCTGCCAACTTGGTAGGGGTAACGTCGGGGGTGGCTTTATTTACTTATTTTTACCTTTAGGAAAATCACTTTTGAAACGGGACCTCAGCTATTTCCGGCCACAGGCAGTTGGATGGGCGGCCAATGTCTCTGACACACTGTGGAATTATTAAGGGACACACGAGTGGAAGATGACAGGAACACCGGCTGCTCCGTGTTGTATAGGCACTGAGGCAGCAGGCAATGCGTTGTGATTTTATACTTACACACAATGTGTATTACTGTAGGCTATATAATTACATGTAACTCACAAATATATAGCTATATAAGTATAAATAAATAATAAAAGTATATATAACTACACACACACACATAAATATAAATGTATATGCAAACACCTGGCAGTGAGAAACACAATTTACTTGGGAACAGAACAGGAAAGCAATCACTGCCTTCTTCAAGGCAGTGATTGCCCATGAACTTTTCTATTATGGTTCTCAAACTCCCATTTCACAGAAAGAAACGGACATGGCTTAGGAGCAAGAGTGAGTGCTCAGGGAGGGGTAAAAGGATGTCAGGTCCGGGTCCACATCTGCCATCTGCTGGGCGACCTTCCATCAAGTCACCTAACCCTTCCCCAGCGTCACTTTCTCAGCCATTAAATGATAAAGCTGCATCAACGAGTTCAATCGACGTTTCCCAAAGAGTGCTTCCTTAAGGTTTTCTAGAGCCTTTGCTATGCACAGAATGGTCAACAAACCACCTGGCAGGGTCAGCATCATCGGGTAACTCTCAGAAATGTTGGACTCTCCAACTCTGGACTGGACTTAACGGAATTATTTTAATTGACTCATCTGTATGTTAATAGGATTGCAGTTTATCTGCGTGCATGCTGAGCTCTGAGAAACACTGTTCCTGGACACGACATCCCCAAGTTACCCATCACAGCAGGACGTGCGTAACCTCATGCAAACACAGTTTCCCCAGTTCGCCCACCCAAGTCTGGTCCAACGGGTCTGTGGTGGGAGCCAGGAACCCGCATGTCTAATCGATTCCCCAGGTTGGTCCTTGTCCATGAAGATGTGAGTTATATGAATAAAATAGTTGTGTTTATATTGTTTTCCTTTAAAATCAAAGGCTCTCTGAGGGATATCACACCAGTGAGCTTCCTGGTGCTTTTGTAGATTAGCTAACCTCATCATGTCTAGATAAACAAGTCAATTCATCCCTCAGCTGAGTGTCCAGCTGCCGTGAAGGTTTTGCCCACTGTGGTGTGGAGACTGTTAAATTTGTAATGGATCATTGGTTAAAGGTAGGAAGCGTTTGCAGCTCTGATGGTGAACTACAGTAATTTAATGAATAATATAAAAATGATACTAATTTTGCAAAGTCCCCTCAAGACAATTGTCATCAGATTTATAAGCTACATTCATCTATCAAAGTCCTTATTTAGCACATTAAAATGTCTTTAGTACTCTAAAAACCAATCTTAAAAAGAAAAAAATTATAGTGACAATTATATTCAATTTGGTTTTTCATTTATTGGACATAAAGACTCTTATCATGTGCTATGTGTTGTTTGTTGAGAAATGCTTGCAAATAGCAGCCAGAAATCTCTTATTCCAACAAAACAGGGACGTTATGACAAAAATAAGTGTTTCTTTTTCTCCTAGCAAGCAAATCAAAAGAATTCCAAGCAAGGTCCTAAAGGCAGTATTTTCCCTCCACTTAGGATGCCATTAAACATAGTTAAATTTCAATTTACATTTTAATGTACATTGGTCCCCAAGTCAGATGCAATATTTAATGACAAATCAAGCCTTGACTTGCATAATTTTAAATAAATTAAAGAATCTGTCACTTGCGACATAGGAAGAAATTAAAAATGTGTTGTAAATAGTACTAGACAGTATCGTAATTACATAATATAGGCTTTAATGATGCTGCTTTTATAACTTAAGCTCCTATCTTTGCCATATTTGTATGAACACGTATGTACAGGAATGACAACGTGATTTTTTTAATCCCTAAAGAGATTTACAAGATTATTAATCCAAAAGTACTAGGTGACTAAAAAGTGAGAGAAAAGCATTTTCCATTTCTAACATTCTTTGGTCCTATCCCACTTGGGAGAGCTGGACACCTAGGACTGGCCTAGAATGGATTTTTAGAGTCCACATAGCCAGAATCTACAGGAAAAAAATGACTAAGGCCTAGTTCAATTAGTCTCAGTAACGGTGAACACACCTACTGGTGCATGATGTTGGTGCTAAGGGCAATCAAATACATCCTAAAATAATAGCTAGGGGTGGATAAGGGCTAACTCTGTGCCCGGTAGAGTTTCAAACACTTAGAGTTATCAACACTTCTAACTCTTGCAGTAATTCTAGGAACAGGCACCCTTTTGTCATTCAGGACATAAGACACAGAGAGAAATAAATCATCCACCATCACAAAACCAAGTGGTGGAGCTAGAACTAGAAACCGGCAGGGCTCCAGCATCCCCGTTCTTCACCACCAGGGAGCGTGTGTGAAACTGGAAACCGCAGGGGCAAAGGAACACGTCAGTGAGGCGAGGGGACAGGCAGAACAGCAAAGTGCTTGGAAGGGTGACACACGTGCACACAATCAAAGGTTATGGGCAATCAGTAAAGGGGAGTCTGAGCCATTCTTTGCCAAACTCTGCAAGCCAGGGGAAAACCCCTGCAGGTCTCTAGCAGGTATGTGACTATCAGGAGTTAAGAGCAAGTATGGAGGTGAGATAGACTAGGGGCAGACAGATTAGTGAGATGCTACTTATAGCTATTCATAGAACAGGCCGCGTGGGTCCCACAGAAGCAAAGGAAGATGCAGAGGAGGAAAAGTGATGTTGAGCAGAAGGAATTTGATGGAACCCGTGTTGAAATCCCGTATGCTGTCTTGCCTCTCCCATCTCTGGACAGAGTCAGAGGATAATCTGCTACCCCTGATGAGGGTCAAACAGCCGAGCGAGTCTGGATGAGGCCGTGCAGGGAGTTCAGAGCTAGACCAGTTAAGGGAGAGAATATCAAACATATTCCCTCTGTCAGCCGACCTGCTACTTTAAAGTCGTACCGTACTTGTTGGCTAAAAGTCATTAAGTAGGCCTAGGGAAAATGTTTCTTATGGCTCTCACATCAAGAGCACAGTTTACAAGATGACCTCTTCTCCTTGGCCTACTAGGGCCCAGCCAGCCCCAGCAGAGGGACTCCCCAGCTGCCCAAACAATGAAGGTGAAATGCATATTTTGAGAGGAAGGTTTCATTTCCCAAGAAGCATAAATGTCTCCGCAAATAGCAATTCGCTGCTATTCTTAATCCCTAAACCATCGAAAACTGCTATGAAGAATTCCTGGAGTCCTCAAATAAATCCCCCTTGTCCCATATTCTTTATGACACTCTCAAAAAGCAGCATTTGAATAAAACAACAACAACCACCTCTGCTTTCTCCCTCTCCATTTCCTTCTCGAGGGGTTTTACACTCCCAAGCACACAAAGGAGGATTCATGGGGACCCATGGGAGTGGGTGGACAGGAAAGGAAATTTGTGTATTTCTTGATATGTTTGAGATACAGAAAACATCGATGCTGAAATATGATAAAGAAATCTTGGACTCTTCTGAAAAGCAATTTTCTTCCTTTTTTTTTTCTAAGTGTCTATTTTTTTTTTTTTTTAAGTCCTACTTGGGGCAAACAAAGGCAGTTTTAAAACCCATTTTCATGTTTTAAGATTCAGAGGGAAGAGGCTTAACAGCAGGCTATAAAAATCCCTTACTCTTTAATGTCTTATTTTTGCAGATTTGCTGGAAAGTATAGTAAACAGTCATTGCTCAACTTTTCCCATCAATGCCCCTTGAACTTCATCATTGATGATGAACAGCAGAATCCATTTGTGCGGGTTTCTGTCTCCCGAGAACAGTTTTTTCCTGGCATTGTTGAGACACCTGCACTCTGACAATCTAGGCAGAATCTCTTAGCCAAACTGATTTGCTGATTGTACTCCGGAGGAAATTATCAAACACTTAATGTACAATTTTAAAAGAGTAATTCAGTACAAGTAGAGACAATTCTGATGGTTTTCTGCTGTCCTCTAACATTTATTCTGCAGGAGCATCTGGCACGTCCAAAGCCCCTTTTTGACTCTATTTAAGTATTGCCTGTGTTCCCACAGGACAACAAAGTCACCGAGCAGGATATACTCACAGGCTATGCGCACAGAGGCCTTCCTGCTCTTGGAGGTCCCCAGGTGGCTCCACGCCACACACTGGCACCAGTAGTCTTCTGGCCCGTGGAAGTCTTCCACCTGCTGCCTGGTGACATTGATGAACACCTCCCGGACCTTCAGGCCTGAGAGGGAGACAGAGCAAATCCACTGAGGCTGGTATAGTTCTCCAATGGAAAGTTAAGGCTAGCCAAACCTTTTCTTGTTAATTAAACCATTCTGTTTTTAATCAAGGAGAGGTTTTAATTACTCTGACAATAATATATTACTGCTAATTAAATCCCAACAGCTGAGCAGACTGGAATGAACGAGTGTAAAACATCGCTAACCAATGTGGCTCCAATACAATATAATTGTTTCCGCAGTGCCTGGGCTTAGTGCCTTTAAAACAAACAAACAAACACCTTTCTTGGTGTAAAATCTATGAGAAATGTAGTACCCAATTAGTTCCTGAGATTCTAGAAGATACAGAGCCCTCAACATACAGACCTCAGTGACATTGTTCCAGGTGGTTCTAAACGCCCCTACCCCTGAGTATGACAGTGGGGAGAGGGTCACTCTAGGGTGTAGCTTAGAAGGAAAAGGGGACAGCAACCATGACTGGGAAGGGTCACCAGATGTGACACAGACAAGTGGAACTAGGTTAGCTTTGAAGTCCTGAGAGGAGGGCTCAGGACAGCTTTTGAAACAATGGCCTGAGGAGGCGAAAAAAGAGAGGCTTTGGGAGAAAAGGGGGCTCAGGGCGCATTTGTGAAATGAGATAAAACTAAGACCTTCACCTTTTAATGTTGTTGTTCTTATTTAAGTATTTTGTATTCTCCTTCTAACAGTTAGAAAATCTGATCTGCTTGGAGCTTCTTCCTGGGGAGTGTGAGTTTCTTGCACACCTAAGACTCTCAGCCTTTGTTTCTTTGGGAAGGACAGCCACCTTGCAAAGACTGCCAAGAATGAGAAGGCACACTCCTCACTAGCCGTATTCGTGAAATCATCACAAGCAGGGCAGCCACCGGTCCAGTCGGCAGGCTCTCCATCCCGCAAACACTTGCCAAGCCTGGGCCTTGTTCGGCAGAGGCCACGTCCGAGGAAAAAAGTGATGCTTATTGCATGCCACGTAAGTGTCTAGCATCACGAGACACCTTGAACCTATTCATTTGTTCACTTATTCCATTTCCACGACACACGAATGCAGCGGACAGCACTGTATCTCCACCTCGCAGCGGAGAGAACCACGGCTTACAGACACGGAGTCGTGTGTGCAGTCTCGCTTTCTGTAAACACATCTGGGGTTTGAGCCTGTATCCATCTTACACCGAAACCAGCAAACTCTGTCCCTGAATTTTAAGTATTTATGGTGTATTTCATCATGGAAATAAGACTAACATATATAGGACATTCAAACAAGAATTAAGTGCCTAAGTTGCATAACTATGTTCTCACCTTTAAGTTCCAAATGAATTCAGGGGACAGAATCACGACTAGAACCTAAATGAGCCAGGGACTCGGGTGGGGGGTGGACCGTGGCTGTCTTGGGTGGTGGTAGGGTTTAAAGAACAAGAACGGAGGTGTGGGCTTAGTCAGGCTGGGGGAACGTTCTCCTCCACCCAGTCGATGCCGTGCGGTTTACACTGCGTGATGAGACACAGCATCACGGTCACATCCATCACCATATACAATTCGAGTTATACTTCCTAATCTTGTAGGAGGCACCACATAGAAAAAATCGTCTTGATGACAGTTTCACATTTCTGCTGTTTGTGCAAAGTGTGCATGCACCCCTTTCCCCCTGTCTCCTGAGAGCTGTCTCCCGAGAGCTGTCTCCCGCACTGAGTAGGAAGGAAGCCTTACAGGTGCTGTTATTGTTGTTGCAGCTTTATCACCCCCTTAGCATTTAAAAGGGGTGGGAGGACAAGGACAAGAAGGAGGGGAAGTTGGCAGGTGAAGAGGAAGGGGGAATATCAGAGAGAGAGAGAATAAAGTAGGTTTGAAAAAAGGGTTTGTCAAGACAGAAAGCAGAGAGGACGCAGCGCCCGTATCGGGGATCAGAAAGTAAGGCTGCATACATAAAGCTAAGAAAGTAAGCTGCAGAAGAGAGGGCTTGTTTTATATTTTCCTCTCTGATTTAAGGCGAATGAATGGTGGAGTGTCTACTTTGAATAGCGAGAGGGGGCAGAGAGAACAACAAATCAATGCATCTTGATGAGAGGCAGGGTAATTTTAATATGACAGAGTTCCCCTGTCACAGGACGTGTTAGGACAGAATACACCGCCATCTGGGAACCAGGGGTCTCACCAAAGAAGCACTCGATAAACCTGAAGGGCCAGAAATGCCTTCAAGCTAATGGGAAACAAGTCTGTTTTCATTTTCTCTGTCTTACCAGAATATCTAAGCTGTCGCCCACGCCTCAGCTGGAAACACAGACAGACACCGTCGTGAGAACGGTTCAGGGTGATCGTGTTTATACGGCAGAGGTTTCCTCCTCCCAGCCTCGTAACTGCCTGTGATTTAATCTGGGCACCCTGGCGCTGAAGGGCACCCGGGGCCAGTTTTAATGAGGTAGGTTGGACACACAGAAACAGAAATGACTGTCAGAAGGGACAAAGTTTCCACTCACAAACCCCCAGAAACAGCAGGCACAGCAGGGCCACGCAGGGAGGCAGCAGTGCTGGTCAGGCGGCAGAAGGACAGGGGAAAACGTGGCCAAGGGTCTTTTTCATGGTTTCATGGGGGAAGCAATTAGAAAGTTGGGGCAAGCAGATTTAGAACTGGCCAGCTGGAATGACTCCAGTGGGCTCTGAGACATGATGGCTGTCCCTAGTTGTTGGGTACTTGGTCCTGGGGTCGGGGCAGAAAAACATTATTGGTCCAGAGAGCTTGTTAAAGGAAGCGGTTGGGGGCAGTGGGCTCTGGACGGGTCGGTGTGCATGTAAAAGGCATGCTCTCAGGCAAACTGTTTGTTATCTCCAGACGTTAGCCAGCCCTCGGCAGGGCAGTCCCTCCAGAGGCAGCTACACTCCAAGATGTCAGAGCGCCAGCCACAGGCCCTAGAAACCACCGTCATTACACACGGCAGACGGCTGCACACTTGTTCTGGAGAGCATACGCAGTAGACTACGGACCCCACCGTGAGAGTCCTAACTGACCCTCCCCCACTCCTGCCAGGAAGTTTGGCCACCCCCCTTTTCAGATTAACCACAGGTGAGAGGAAAATGCTGAAGTTGCAATTTCGACCTCAGAACGGCTCAGTGACAGGCCCTTCGCTGAGGATCCCCTTGAGATCGGAAGACAAAACAAATGTAAAATAACTATTTCCAAATGCAGTGTATCTGTTCCTCAGGTAGTCTTCTTCAAAAGGCTCCAAGTGATGTCACCATCCCCCCGCAGGTAGTGTATTATCCCTCTGGATTAGGGTTTCTTCTAACACAAGGTCATCAGTCTTGCCAGTCACCTCCAGAACACTTGGAAAATCATCAACACTTTGCATGCATCATACTTTTCTCTGCCATAAGAAATAACTCTATTGAATAAGATAAAAATTTTAAAACTAGTCCACTCTCTCTCAAATCTTCACTACAGCTCTGTCTAGAGATATATATTTTATTTGTGTGTTTACATATATACTATATATAAATGTCATACACACACGAGCTCATGCACACATGTACACACACACAAGAAGCCATGAGTGGGAAACATTCATGGAAAGCAGCTCTACTGAAGGAAGCCTCCACCCACCTGCCTGCTCTGCAGCTCATCCCGCAGTGTTGCCCGGATAGCCTTCCACTTCCACACTGCGAGAGCTGGCAGCTCACTTGTTCACGGAAAATGCTACGGCGGAGCAAAAATCCTAGGCAAACACCAGACCAAGACGGCATCCCCTAAACAAGAGCAGCATTCTACCTGGTAAGTTGTGTAACTCTCACAAGCATGGAGAAGTCCGACCCTTTAAATTACAGTGCAAATTATAACCCTCGGCCTCTGTTATGGAGTAGGGCCTTACAGAATACAAAAACATGACTACAGGACTGATGTGCTAATAAGCTTTCCACGCCATCACATGGTTTAGCTGTAGATAGACTAATGTTGGCAGTGGTTGAATAATTGCTCTCCATGTACTAAACATAACAGAGCAGCCCAGTGCTTTATCATTTGTCAGCTTTATTTGTTTAAATGAGAAAAATGCTGACAGCAGTTATTGCTGTAATCCCCTTACTTATCAGATGGAAAACACTAGTTACTCTTAGCAGGTCTAATCCTAGTGGGGGAACAAAAGTTAGAGCACTTTCAAACTAACTGAAGGGGTGTGTGTGTGTGTGTGTGTGTGTGTGTATACACACACACACACACACACACACACTCCATTGTTCAAAGAAGAGAAATATTAAAGATGGGAGGAAAGAAACCCAAAGAGAAAAAGAATGAAAATCATTTATTTCTAGGCGATGTTTAACCAAAGGGCTCCAGTCTTAGAGTCAAGTTGTGCTGCAGAAAAGAAAGAATTCTGGAGTAGTATTTAACATGCAGCACTGTGCCAACTGCAGCCCAGTGCCTACTAACAGCTGTCCCCACGCCTTTTATCTGTGCTCATTATCACACTTCCACAAAGCCCATCAGTGGCTCTCTGCTGCGGCTGCGGTTGCCAACCACTTCTCCGACACACCTAGTGATGGGCACTTGGGGAGGAATTTAACACAGCTCTCCGACGCTTACCATTCCTCACAGCTTTATGTTCTTCAACTGTTTGAAGTTCTCTGTAGTAGGATGCTTGGTATAATAAGCTGAATAAGTAAAATCAAGAAGGGAGGTGAGAATTCCTCTTTCTCCTCCAAGATGTTTTTCATCTCTCGAACTGCACAGATGCAGTAAGAGACCAGCACGCTAGGTTTTGATGAATAATTTTTTTCATCTAAGTCTCTGTTCCCATTTCCCTGGGCCATCTCAGCCCAGTGATTTACCTACTCTGTGCCTGATTTTCCACATTTTCATGTTTTGGGATTGAGGATTAAGCAAGAGAATGATTATGTAGCTTTCCGCAGACAAAGCTCCGAAAAACCATTCTAAAACAACTTCCTAAGTAGTATAGGGCCTTGCTCAATTCTCTGAGAAAGAAAAAATATCAAACTCCCTACGAAAACATCTGTCTCATAATGAAGAGTCTTCTCTGAGGGACCGACCGTCATCTCCCTGGGTAGCTCAGGTCCCCTGATGCTGTGCTCTGGCTCTGGGACAGGCCCTCCATGGTCCACTGCCTCCTGAGAAGGCAGAAGACGACCCGTTCAGCTGAAAGAAGGGAGGCCACCACTTACACATTTAAAAAAAGAAAGAAAGAAAAGGTTTTCACTTGACTCTTACCAGTCCAGGTTACTGCTTGAACAATAAGAAGCTTCCTCACACTGTGCTTTGAATAACATTGTTATTGTCATTATTATTATATGTTTGTATAATAACTACCTTACTTTTATTAATACCATTATCTTATCCATTTTAACACCATACTATTGTTATTTCCACTTCTATCATTATTTTGCCACAGATCCCATATCATAAGAAATAGATCAAAGATGTAACGTGGTTTGTGACATATATTATTTTAAAAAACTGTGTGCCTGCCACTGTGCCAGGTGCTGAAGATAATATGACAAAGCAAATGACTGAGATTCCTACCCTCAAGGAGATTGCAGGCTAGAAGGGAAAGGGGGGTCCTTTAAGTCACCCCACCAACATGGTGTGACGGGCACTATGACAGGGGAAGTACAGGCTGAGACAAGACCACACAGAGGGCCTCCTAACCTTTCCACATCATCCGCAAAACTTTCTGGGAATGGCGACCAGTCCCCCAAGGAACTGAAGGCTCTGCCCGCATCTAGGGTTTGGTTTGGTGTCAAGTACAAGTCTCTGGCAGGCAAACGTGAATCTGACACACATTTGAAGTTTCAGAATTCTGAGATACAGGAAAGCATTTTCCAGAAACCGTGCCTCCATTTCTTGAGAGGGAGGGCTTAAATGTCTTCAGGCAAACATGCTGCTAAAATAATAAATGTAGATAATTAAAAGGTAGAACCATATTTCATTTTACTGGCAGATGCTTAATTAGGGCTAAATGTCTTTTGCCACTTCATCTGAGCAACAAGATTAAAGTGTATTTTGATTAAAAAATAGCCATCCTTTGAATTTGCACTCTGCCTAATAAATACGCTTTGGTTTCCCCTGGATGATACCCTCTCTTCATAACCCTCAGAAGCAGCACAAGTTCAGTCTTAAGTACAGAAACGAAGAATACACCCAAGCTCTCCAGTTTCCTCCACACTAGAGATTAGAATTAATCAGCAGCAAGGTGTCTGGCAGAGAAACGCAAATTAACTTGATAGTTTTGCCTGATAACAGAGAGAAGGGAAACTTAAGAGACAGGAGTGGGCACAGTAGGGTTACTCAGAGAACAGCACCCTGTGAATGACTCGCTCAGACGTTACACTCTCAACCTGGTGAGAAGGACAGGCATGGTTTCCACTCCTGCTACCTCAGTCAATGACCTGCCATTCCTGAAGTCACTATGTTAGGACATTGTGTCCTGGGGTTGGGACATTTATCACACCACTTCTGTCTCCTACAGTGTGACCACCGGCTCTGAGAATAATATAAACACTGAATATAAATGGAATGAGTGAATCACAGGCAAGTAAAATGTTATTCTGGAAAAGATCATTATTTACTTGTTAACAGTAGCCCTTTTATCTTTTGGAATTGTAAAAGTCCATAATTTTCTATTTTCTTTTTTGAAGCATAATCACCAGCCACTTGACCCATTTAAGAAAAAAAATAGCAATTTTATATTTATCACTTTGCAGGCTAACCTGGACTGAGTATTTGCTACACAGCAGGCCCTGAACTAAGCATGCCGTGTACATGAGGCTCTGTAGTCCTTACCACAGTTCTCTGTGGTGGACGTAAATGTCACCACCATTTTCCACGGGGGGAGACAGAGATGAAAGGAAGCTAAGTAACATATGTACCTGGAAGAGTTTGTAGATGGAGAGCCAGATTCCAAACATGGTACCACCTGATATGAACACCCATACTCATCCACTAGACTATCTTTTCTTTTTGGATCCTTATAATTCCCACTTCAAATAAAAGAAAGACACTTCTGAATGCTGCACAAACAGAGAAGCCTGATCCAGTCCAAAGACACTGGTCAAGAATACGAGCTTTGGAACAAAGCTCTGCTCAGCGTCAGGAACTGTGATCCGGGACATGGGTGGTCACTTTCTCTCTCTCTGCTGAGGATGGAATGAGGGGAAACGATCTCCAGATTGGGGGTAGGGGGGGAGGGTAAATTAGACACAAGAGACAGGTCCTTCATACTCTGTCACAGGTTTATGAAAGGAATTCATAGTGTTTTCCTGAAAACCTTCTCAGATTCTGTCAGTCCTCTCTGAAAAGCTGAGTGATGAACAAGATGCAATCTGGGATGGGGTGGGAGAATGTTTCTATAAAAGTGAATTTGAAACCCACAAACTGTCAATGCAACATCTGAGAAATTGATTATTTCTGTGCTATGTGGTCTAAAATATATGCTTCCCAAACGTACCATGGTGATTTGTGAGTCACTGAAGGCAACTTCAAATTAATGGTGTTTTGGAAGATACTATATTCAAATCTCCATCACCAGCATAGCAAAGTTCCTAGATATAAACTTTAAAGATTTAATACATTTTTATTTCTATTCTTCTCCCTTCTCTCAACACAATCCATTAACCTTCCCCCGGCCCCCCGAGAGTGACTCCAGTTGTTTAAAAAGGAAATCACACACGATGAAATCCCTGAAATGATATTCTTTAGGAAGAAAAATATTAGTTTATTGGAGTTAAGACTTTTCCCCACAACACACTGGGATACACATTATTTCACTCGTTAGAGTTCGGTATCTCCAAGGTAGAACACGGTAAGAGCCAAGGTGCACCATTAGGGAAACTCCTGTTTTGACTGAGCAATAAAAAAGTGGTTTGGCTTATTGATAAATCAAGCTTCCCACAGGCTGCATTACCTTGATTGCCAACGACGTGTTTTGCTGCTGGTAGTGGCTGTGTGTGTGTGTGTGTGCGCGCTGCCTACTTGTTAGATTAAAGCTCTTCATTTCTGTGTTTCTGATCATGCCACCCTTCTCTCAGGGGCCGGATTCCTGGCATGGGATCACCTCTCAACTCCAGATGTTAACAGAAGGAAAACACAAGGGAGAAGGAAGAGCGCCCATATTTCCAGGTGAAATGAGGCAGAACAAATGAAAGGATCCCCTGGTTGCTGCAGAGAAGGAAAAGCGTGCATTACTGAGAGGTATAGCCACGGCTGTGCGAGCACCCTAACTCACGTCAAATAAATCGTCCTTTCTGCAGGAAGGACCTCTAGCTCTGGGTTTTTCAAGCTAAATTGCATGAAAACACACCATCCTTTTTCTTCTTATTCGAACTGTTAGACGACGGGCCAAATTACCAGAAAGACCAAAGGCCGTTTGGAGCCTTAAAAAGTGGAAAGGATGGATTGCTTCCAATTTGGAAATAAAAAAGATGCTGCGTCTACTCCAAACAGTCCCAGGTCCTATGCATTTCCCATTAGTTCCGCAAAGAAAGAGACCTGTCTGTAAAAGGAATATCAAAATTCTCCTAGATTTTAGAAATGGGGAGTGCATTGGCCAAAGACATAAAGCAGTTACTTCTAACTTCTAAGAAGCACGTGAACATTTCTCTACCTCTGGTCAAATGTGGCCCCAATGCCCTTGGTCTCTCAGCATCGCTCATTGCCGCTAGACTAGAAGGAATTGTTTTACAGACCCAATCAAAAGTCATTAAGTCTGTAAAGGTAGCGAGGCCCTGAGCTCAAGCTCAGCATTGAAAAACCCAAGGGAAGTAATGCATCTATTTTCCAATACCTGAGGCCATTTTGTTTCCAACTTTAATTGCACTTATGTATTGGTTTTGGGTATAATGTCCCCACTCATCTCGCTCCACTTTCCACTCTTCCACTATTAATACAGAGCTTAGGAAACATAATTGCAGTGTGTGGTAGACAGCGGTTTTCATTAACTGCACAGACGAAAACTGTTTAGGGAGAGACATTTCTTTCCTACTGATTCAATCAAAATGACTGGGAAGGAAAGGTTGTGCTTATTAAATTCTTTTCAAAATGGTAGCTGTTAAAATTCAAATTCTTCCTCAGCAGCATTTTTAAAGAATGGTATATAATCTCTTTGGATTTTGCCATTTATTAATTTTTGTTCTTTCCAGTGCTTTTTAAATTTGTGACTTTTTATTGGTCTTTTTTTTTTTTAAACAGCAAGTGGAGACGGAAGGCTTTCACATGGAGACAGAACATAATCAACGCTGCTTTGATTGGTCTGTAAGACATGGAGTTGCCTAGCAATGCTGGGGGAGTGGAGGGGAGGGAGCAGCAACACAGCAGAATGTCGTGAGATCACCAGAGGTTACAGTGTCAGAATGGCTCACAGTACTTGCCACGAGGTCTGTAAGTGAAAATGGATATAGGATTTTCTAGCAGTGGTATAAAAAATGGCTGATCATTTTTCCACGTTCTTCCTCTTTTTCATCTGGAGCAGTTTACCCAATGGGACTCTGCTATTTTGAGTGTAACCCTGGTCAAAATCTGGGACAGACATATCTGAGGATAAAACCGACAGCTCCACTGAGCCACTGGTATCTGATTCCCTTCCAGTTGAACTAATTGAGTATACGGTCCATAAACCTTTCATATGCTACCACTGTTTTATAGGCTTTTGCTCTGTGGTAAGTGCTGTTCCCTTTGTTGCCCTTTCCCAAATTTCAGGGTCTCCCTTTGAAATTTTCACGCCCAGGGAAGTAAGACCACTATTGTTTGTGACTCTCTCAGCACCAAATCTATCTTGACCCCAACCTGGAGAGCATATAGCAGAAACTTTGCTGACGTCAAGATCTGCTGTGCTGTCTTCTTTTGCCTTGCTTACATCAAATCCTTCTTCAAAACACACACACACAACAGCAACAACCACAAAGACCAACTACACCTGGAATCCTGCAAATGTCTCTGTATCTTTAGGTTGTAATAAACTTTTGTCTACTAGTGCCAGAACTGTGACATAGAATAAGTGAGTGGCCCTTGCAGAGATGGCAACAATGGTCAGGAATAAATAAACTCCAAGTAAATAACTATAGGATTATGCACTCAGGAAATGGAAATACTAAACAGATCATGAAGGAAAATGATGAGCCATGTGCTGAATCCCATCCTTTTGCCAGTAAGGGACTTTGGCAATAATTTGGTTGAGGAGGATGACACAAGAATCCAGAGGCAAAGGTGGCTTCTAGTGACAAGGAAGTGTATCTGAAGTGCAAATCAGGAGATACAGGTTCTAGAAATAGCCATGCCATGAACTAGTTGTACATCTTGGAATTTAAGACTATTAATGTATAACAGAGTTCTTAGGGTTATCACTAAGATCCCTTCCAGTTCTCACATTTCAATTTCAGAACTCTAAACATGCTTTTGGTCTACGAAACAACATCTCAAAAACAGGCACATTTCTTTTTTCTTCCTCATACTAGCTCCACACTGGAATGAACAGGGAATTGTGATAAGGTTTTAGGTATTTCTCTGTCTTTTAAAGTTATATATTTATACTGCAATCCTAAATTAGTTCAGAACTGTATAATGTTTAACACTGCTTATACACAAGGGAAGGGAACCCCCCACAAAACAGAATTATCTCCTGGAGGGCTGGCCCCTTGTGATTCCCCCACTAGGTGAGTGTTCTAGGAACCCATCTGTATCAATGTACCAGCTGGCGTCATTGTGAGAGGTTGCGTTCAGCTTCAGTGAACTGTATTTGAAGACTCTTTCAGTGTGTTTGCCCATTTAATGATGGGTGACTTACGAGTGCACCTGCCCACACTGCACTGAGTGATCAGCAGTTTTTGACCAAAAATGGCATGGCCCCCATGACCCATCCTCCTTATTCACAGATTTCACCCCAAGTGGCTTTGTTTGGTATTCTGGATGAAAAAGTCCTCAAAGGGAAACATTTTGCCAATGTGGAAGAGATGAAATAAAGAAAGCAGAAAAAAAATCAGTGAGTTAAAACTTTTGAGCAATGGAAAAAACATCTCAATAGGTAGATTGTATCAGATGGAGAGTACTTTGAAGGTGAATGAAATTTTGACATGTAAGAATAAATACACAATTTTTAAAAATAAATTCTGTTTTTTTGGGGGGTCCCCTCTCATATGCATATAGCTTTCTGCCTACTTCTTTATTAATTCCCAGACAGAGCAGAGTATTATGTGAGAATCTTTTTGAAATAATATTCTCCTTTTGCTTTGGAATATAGCATACACTCTGTTTCCTTCTTTGTGGGCTGCTGATAATTCCCTCCCTGTCTCCTAAGAAGGTGTGTCTCTAGATCCATTTCCTTTTTGTATCATCCGTTCCCTCATGACAACTCCATCCCCATGGCTTCATTCTTTATTGATGGTTACCAAATCTACTTTTTGATCTCCGAACTCCACTGAGTTCCAGATGCACGTCTCTTCATTAGATCCCATAAGTATTTCAAACTCAGCAACTTTTCTCCTTGCTGATGTAATTATTTTAATTACATTACCCTTCTGCTTCTTCCAGAGGTTAATTTTTATTTTATTTCTCCATCTTCTTCATTCATTCGCTCAAGTCTGATTTGTTGAAGTGTTTCTCACTCCAGATATATAGTCCTTATTTCTCTGACCACTGCTCTCAAAACAGACCCTACTTTCTCTCAACTAAATTATCCAAGTCTCCTAATTTCCCTGTTCTTTTTTCTCCTTACCATTCCGAACACTTGTGCCAGATTCACTCTTTGAAACAGAGCTCCAGCCACTGTCAATATAATCAACCTCCATCACCAGCAAAATATCCATCGACTAAGTAAAGAATTAGTCATGCTGGTATTTGAGAACTTTGATGCCATTAATTAAACTTTATCAGAGGCTATTCTCTAACATCAATTTTATATTTTAGCCAAACCACACTTCTCATTGAACATATACCAAGCTTTCTTTTGTTTGCTGATGCTGAACTTAAGACTGCTGAGTGTCTCTCTCCCCACTCAGTGTAGCATCAATCACGCCTATTTGTATTTTATATTCATCAATGTCCCTTTCCAATGCTATTGCTTTCACCTTTTTTGATAGTTCTAGTTAGACATGATTTCATATTCTTTTCCTCCATAGCACCATCTACTTCTCTTAGACATTTAATTTGTACTGTACTCATGGGTATGTTGACCTTATTCTTATCAGTCAGTGTAAAGGCCTACAGATCAGTGTTTGCATCTTATCCTTCTTTGGATAATATGAGAGGCCTAGTCTAATGTATTGAATAGCATTGGTATATGAGGTCTGTCTAGAAGGTATCCAGCCATGTAATATGAAAAATAGAGACATTTATTGAAGAAGATACAAGATACAAGAAACATTGTACATAGTACAGTGATGCCTCAGTCCCCTTCAAAGTAGACACCTTGGGACCTCACACAGTTCTCCCATTTGACATCAGCTGCCCCTTTGTATTTTCCTCAATCTCATTGATGGTCTGAAATCTCTTCCCTTTCAAAGGTGATTTTAGTTTGGGGAAAAACCAGAAGTCACAGGGTGCCAAATCTGGGCTGTAGTGGGGGCTGAGTCACCTGGGTGGTTTGATGTTTCATCAAAAAACTGCATGAGATGTGATGCATGAGTGGGTGTGTTGATGTGATGAAGCTGCTGATTACCAGCTGCCCACAGCTGTGGCCTTCTGAATCATCTGAATAGTTTCCATGGAGGAATGTTCAAGCTTAACACAAAATTTGATGCAAATTCATTGTTTTACTCACTCAGCCATTTTGAATGCAGTGTTACACAGTACACATGCTCACTCAATAGCATCTACCATCCCTACTGACTAGTACAGTGAAGTCATCATTGTTCACGCACGCACATTCCAGTCCACTCTCCTTGGCTGCCAGGTTACATCGAGGCCATGCAAACCGTTCTCGTTATATTAAAAGTGGCTGGAATTTTTCTGGGCAGACCTGATATAGTTAATAATTAAGCTGAATTGAAACTTTCTAATTATTCTCAGGCTTTCTGACTTACTTAAAATGTAGTATCTATTGAGTGAGTTGAGATTAATAGAATCAATAATCTAGAGTGAGACCACATTGAATTCAGTAATAAGACTAAATTTTCAGGTAGTCTGAGGAGCCCAAGTTCAAAAGCATATACTGTTTCTGTTATACACTCAAATATAAGAAGTATAATTTTTGAAAGTTTGCAGTCAAATGATCTTGCGCTGAGATCCAGGACAATCCAGGACAAGTCCTTATTTCTAAAAAGGCAATGAGCCCTGGCTGGTGTGGCTCAGTAGATTGATTGCTGGCCTGTGAACCAATGGGTTGCCAGCTCAATTCCCAGTTAGGGCACCTGCCTGGGTTGTGGGCTAGGCCCCCAGTAGGGGGCACATCAAAGGCAACCACACATTGATGTTTCTCTCCCTCTTTAAAAAAGAAAAAGAAAAAAAAGAAAAGACAATGCTAGCTTTATTTAAGTCTGGAGGACTATTCTAAAAATAGTAATGTCTGTCAAATGCTGAGGTATGTCCTGGCATATAGTAAGTCCTCAATAAACATTAGCTAGTATGATCATTATTCTTGTCATCACTTATCAGCCGAAATAGCCAAACTAATAAAGAAAAGATGGTCCTAAAAATCTTTCATACTGGAGATCTATTCAAAGTTGGTAATCTAATTTGGGCTTTATCATCACACAGCAATCAAAGGAACTAAGACTCAGAACCCACCCACTGTGGAGAAGGAAGTGTGCAAGAATAACATCTAAGAGGAAAGATTAAAGAAGCGGAAATTATGCTGCTTAAAAAAGCATTTGTTTGATGAAAGATTTGTCTTAAAAAATATTTAGAATTCAAAAATTAAAACAGGGGCTGCCTGATTTTATTTCCAATGAGAATAGTAACTTGCATGCAAAATTAGGTGTTAAAGTCATAGAGCAGGAAAGAAAAGACTGCCCCTGCACAATATTGCAGTAGATTAGCAGAGCTGTGGGGTCACTTACAGATACCATTGCATCTTAGATTCCTGGGACAAGGTCAATATGACCTTATTCAAGTTAGGCAATAGTGGGTGATTTGCACAGTTTTTTTCCAGCCATATAACAAGGTGAGGATCTGAAAAGCTGTCATGGATTCTCTGCTTCCCCGTCTTACCTGAACTCTCATCCAGACTCTCCTCAGAGACATGCTCGTTTTGGTGGACCCACTCGCCATTGCACTTGAAGAATATCTGCATGGCTGGCCTTGCTTTGCACCGTAGTGCAATGGGGTTGCTCTTGATGATATAAGCATCATCTGGCTCTTCTATGAAATGAGGCAGTGTCCCTGGAGCTGATGGGATGGATTCAGGGAGGGCTTCACCATTGTCAGCTCCTGCGAAATGGAAGAGCACGTTAGAGCACAGCCTATACTGGTGGCACCTACATCAGGACACAAAGCAAAAACAACACCAGCTCTAAGGGTCTCTGCTGAAAAACTTCCCACCATATTAACACAGCATGCTTATAAGGCCTGTGCAGAGGAGTTATTTTCCAGAGGCTGAACTAGTATAATGTGGCATCGTTAGCTCGACACACCTTCAGGGCTGCTGGACAAATGAGAATAAATGAATAGGAGTCTCCCTCTTACCACAATTTCACATCTGCATATCTTTGCTGAAAGAACTGAGATAAATATCAGTGTAGTGAGAGGCTGACTCTTAAGATTCAGTCTGATGAGTGGGTTACCTCAGGTGTTCAATAAAATAATGGTGGGAATAGGTTTTGTTCTCCCACAAATGAGTGGGGATCATGGTTATGTTGATGGAGGATGCTCAAAGACATGCCCAAAAGATTCCAAACTGCCCACTTTCTTGACCTGTGAAACTTTGATGGTCATCTGTGGTTCTACCTTGGGTAGGGTTTCTTCCAAAAACTCACAACTTAACTTTCTAAAAGGAAGGCCTGTTGTTCTGTCTGCCATTGGCCATCATTCTCTGCCCCCAGCGCTCCTTCCCCATGTACTGTGAGTCTCAAGGACAAGGTTAAGAACTAAAATGAATCACTAAAATAGCTATGCACTTGTAGTTACAGACTTATGTGTTCAAAAGGGAGAAGTACATATGATTTTCTCCTAAATTAAGGGAACAGATGAATGGAGAAAAGCAATATAAAAAGGAAAAAGAGGAGTCCAGGCTTTGCTTCATTGCCTATCCATTACCTTTAGCAAGGACTTAAGTCCAAGAAAACTACCCTGAAGTCAAGAGAAGAAAGATGTGACTGCTGAGCAATGTGCGGATGAGCCAGAGGAACGATGCCTTATGCCTTCCAATGGCCATTCCAGAGAAAGAACAAGAAATGCAACGATTTCAGTACCAGCATCAACGAGGCCCTAGAAAGGGTCATTCCCATCAAGTCAAACCAGTCTTAGCATGAACCTGGGGGAAATAACCTATGAAACCACCAGAAGACCAATCCAGCTCATCAGAGGAGACCCTAGGAGACTTCCTCTGACCTTCTGTATGGTCTCGGTCATTCTGTACAAACAGAACCCCTTATTCACACTGAAGGCAACAACGTAAAGCAGTAAGCACTGTCCCGGCAAACATAACTCATAATATGAGAAGTATGGTCTTGCTTTAAGAACTTTTTAAGGGGACATTCTCAAATGTAAAAGGAAGGTGGCCCAGGACACAAGAGGTAGGAATAAAGGATTATTTTGGGGGGTAAGGAAGAAAATAAAAGAGTAATTATAAGAAAAAGACTCCTTGCCAAAAAGGACACATAACCACTGTCTGTGCCACTACACTGAATTAAACGTAAAACCAGTATGACTCTCCAAACTAGTTTTCCATGAAATACATCAACTTAAGGGGGGAAATAATAAATGATTTAAGTGCTGTAAGCTTTAAAACGTATTTGTAATAGAAAAGCTAACTCATGTGTAAGTAATTGCAAGTGCTAAAAAGTCATCATAAAGCAACTACTCTAAATAGTAAGAGAGCAAATAGTTTGTCATAAAAGGACAATAAAGTCACTCGAAAACTAAAATATGTCCATATCACATGGAATAAGATGGGCTTCAGGATAGAATCTGAGAGGGTACTTTAAACTGTTTTAAAATACATTTACCATGGACTTCATAAAACATATAATATATTAATTCATTTTGTTGCTGACTGTTCATGCCAATTTCCATCCTCAATAAATACCAAGTCCCCCTCAGGCTTTTGTAAATCCATGCATTAAAGGGAGCGACAAACATATTAAAAGATTTTATATGGGCATCAAATAGCTCACACTCATCAAGGGACCTGAGTTCTGTCCAAAGTAACTCATTGATGCACAAAAGGGTCACCCGGTAAAGAGTAGTACTGGACCCCATGGTAGCCTGAGTGGGCAGCCACGGGCACACACCTTAAATGATGCATTTTTGCTTAGCCAGTAGCAATGCGTGGATGTCTGAGGTAGCTACTGAAATGTGGGGGCCAGGGCGGGGATCATATAGAACAATCTCGAAGCAAAAGGTGAGGCCGTCTCTATCTGGCATAATAACATCACAAATAAAGACACTAGATCATAAGATAAATCAAGTTTTAACCATCCAATTCACAAGACACAGAGAGATTTGAAAGCAATTAGTTTCCCCTCCTGCTATTTTAATAAATGCCCTTTAGACAAAGTAACAAGTCGGCCTTCACCTGAAACGCAGAGCAGGAGAGTGGAATGGAAAAGTCCGCAGGTACATACCCTGGCTAGCTCGAGGACTTGCATTAAGAATCAATCGATCTTAATATTCAGAGCAGAAAATTTTTAAAAGGCAGACTGTAACATTATATCTTTATTATTGAAGCGATGTAAAAATCACGCAGAAATAGGGAAAGGGCGAGCATCCATGAAAACAAGAGACAAAGAAAACAAATCAATGTATCAGGGCGGGAGGGAAGCGAGAGACCGCAGGTGTGCGGAGTATTTGTACCCGTGTTACCATTTACTGCATCCTTCCAACAAAGAAATGAAATGGGAGCAAGTCGAAGTACGCTAGACTTTCCTTTCTTTTCCCTTTTGCTTTGTATAACGAAGTGTTGGGAGTGATGTTTGCCTGACACTGTTCCCTAGACCCCTGTCCCTCCCCCAGGTTTCTCATTGGGCTCAGGCTCCAGGTCCTGGGGCAGCAATGCCCCGCCCTTCACAGGCTTCTTTGCAGCCACCAGGCTGGATTCCTGCAAGCTCTCCTTCCTTACCCCCGGGGGCGGAGTCCCGCTCGAGCCTCAAGAGTGCCTTTCATGTTCAGCCCCGCCTAGTGGCTTAGATTGGAATTATTCAGGAAATTTTCAGGGGGATTCATCAAGCAAAGGGGAGGTTAAATAGAACTGAAGTGGGAGTTTTTAAGGGGCTTGGCTGCTGACAGATCCTGTTCTTCACAGGACGAGTAGGGAGGTAACACTTTAATAAATAATTTTATGGAAGATGGCATGAATCCTTTTTGACTTCCAGGTAAGTTTACTTGTGGTATCAATGCAGTTGCCACCACTTTGTAAACTAACTGAGAGAGAAGTTTTAAATCTGGTATGCAAAATGTTGGCAACTATCTGGCCCAGCCCCCTGCCTTCTTCTAGACCACTTTTACAGCAGGAACTGGAAAAGTCACGGATTCCATTTCCTTTTCTTGCAGGTAAGAGTGGTCCTATAGCACCGATGTAGCAAACGAGTCATAAACAGAAGTTTCTGAAAAACCTTTTATCTTCCTGACCCTTCTCTCTTTTGTCCTTGACCTTCATGAAGGAAGATTATGAAGAATGCTGATGTAGCAGATCTGACAACACAGAGAGGCTGAACGAACACCAGGAGGTATCCACCTCTGGATACTTACATTTATTTTAGTCTCTACTTAATTGAAGCTACTAACAGTTTTTCTGTTGTTTTTACAGAAAACATTCCTTATTGATACACCTAGAAGCAATTCTGAAACAAAGCCAGAGCTCGAAACTCCACTTTACTAAAGCCCAATGAGCTAAGTGTGAAAGAATTAAGATAAAGGTACAAAACATGAAAGCCATGTTATCAGAAAGTGAAAATTACAGCTGCCATTGACTGAGTGACCGCAGGTTGTGGTCCTGAGCCTTGTACATGAAATAAGTCATTTACGCTGCACCGCAGTTCTCTCAGGTGGGTACTGGCAGTACCCCATTTTTGCATTTGAGGAAATGCTCCAACCATGCGTTTTGTCTCAGGTCATGTAGCTAGGAAATGGGGACTTAGAATTTGAACACAGGTCTCCGACTCCAACCACCTCACAACTGCATTTCAGTTCAGACGAGCGGACTTTTCGAAGCCTGGCACTGTAACTTAGTGAGTTATGGCAACGGCATGCGGTTCATAAAGCCAAAGGAAGATGACACCAAATGATGTATCGTGTGCCTGGCACCTCACCACCTCCAGGAGGTACGACAGCCACTTTAAAGACCACTCAGGTATCCTGTCAGCTCGCCTGAGATTCCAGGTCAGCATGGGCGTGTTGCCGACATATCCAGACAAGGCACTGGAAAAATAAGTATTTTTGAGAGAACGTATAAGAATTCAACTCGTTATAATCGACTGACGGGGCACCCGCACTAAAGTCAGAACCAGACAAAAATGCCGAAGAGTAAGTGTTGTTTGAGAATAAAATCACAAGAAGGCTTTTTCCATGTTTCATTTGAAAAACAGTTTCATCTCATTTTATGCAGAAATGTTTAACCACTAAAACTCCACTGAAAAGGCAGAGTTGAACAGGAGACAGTGCACCTCAGCAAGAAAAAGGGCCTGGGCACTGTCATTCTATTATGTTTAACCATAAAACTCCCAACATTTGATCCATTGGTCTATTAACTCTGTAATGGGACTGGGAACCCTGGAGGCCAGAGTCATCTCAAACGGGCTTTGTAAAACCCTGGACCACCAGTGAAGTAGGCTGGTACTCCACGGTGTTACCGTATAGGGAAAGTTGAGTTTCACAAGATTTTGAGAAATTCTAAATTATTTTTATACTTTTTCCCCCCAAGGCTATTTTGAAGTACATTTTGTTTTTCTTT
The DNA here is from genome assembly GCA_007922815.1 of Macrotus californicus. Lineage (NCBI taxonomy): Eukaryota > Metazoa > Chordata > Mammalia > Chiroptera > Phyllostomidae > Macrotus > Macrotus californicus. The sequence goes on from VMDR010001038.1 coordinate 36,237, forward strand.
CTATCTCCATACTATGTTTGTCTTTTGTTACAAAACATTATTATTTGTTGCCAAGTCCTGCCGGAAAGCAAAGACCACACCTGGGAAAACAAAAGAAGTTCAGAATCAAATAACCTAACTTTAAGTCTGTGACCTGGAGTGAGTAACTTAATTCTGGGATTTCATTTTTCTCATCCATAAAAACGGGCGATTAAAATTTATTAGCCAATGTTTTGTGAGGTTGAAGTGAGCTACTACTATATGTTAAAAAACAGTATATGGTTAAATGTTACATAAATAAAAATTGCCACCATCATCAGCATTATCGCCTGGATAGAGAACAGTAAACAAAGAAAAGAGAATTATGATGATGATCTGTATGATTTCCACTCCTGAAATTATCCTAGTATTTATATTTCAGTTTTATGATTACTACTTGCAGTTTATAACCTTTCTTTAGTATTTGCTATCTAAACATATGTTAGCAAAATTCTTCTTTTAGGTCAGAAACTCTGGAAACACGCAGTGAAGCACTTATTTGTTCAATAAGCATGTAGTGAATGGTTACACCATATACCAGGCACATGGCTGTTCTATAAAGCAATGTAAAGATACACGTGGATTTCTGTGGGCCAGATCTGAAAACTATTGGCTTTAATAGGTAAGCAGTTATTACACCTAGGAGATTTCATAGTACTCCAGAGCACCTCTCACTGCAATATTTAGATGAAGCAAGGTACCTTCGAAACAGCTTTTTAAATTCTATGTAATGTCTCCGGGCATATTGGCCCATGGCAGTCTGCAAGTCAGGGTGGAAAGCCGTACTAGGGAAACCAATTCACATAATCTAAGACCCCACCACAGAGCTGGGTTCTCTGCTTTTGTTCATGTAAATGTGACTTGTCTCCATATGGTTACTTAATTAGATGGAGGAGGCACTCTATCCATTTAATGCAGAAAAAAAGCCAGAATTTTACATACCAAATACTTAATGTAATTTATGAAACACAGACGTTTTCCCTAGGCCCCAGTAAAAGTTTTCTTTTTTTAAACTCCAACTATTCTGCCTTCTTCCCAAACACTAATAAAAAAATGAAAATATTTTATAGCACTGCATTTGTATGGTTCATCGCACCTGCATCGGTCTTATATAACGTGAGCCTAAGATGTTATTCCATTGAACAGATCTTAAATTCTGCAGAGCAGAAGACAGTAAACACTTACAACACATTAAAAAAATATGAAGAGCAGTTCTTAGTTCTTCAAACAAGAAACTTCAGACTTCAGTAGTGCTTATAAAAACACAAGTCATTATTTCCCAAATTATCACAGTTTACCTTAACATACTCAATTTTTTTTATTTGACATGTGTGTGCATGTGTACTAAGGCGAGGCAGTTCTGGGTATTCTGCATTCCAAGATAACTCAAACAGTTTATTTCCTCAAGGAACTCAAAGATTAAAATTAACGACAAATCATTACAGAACGACATGCTAATAGTATACTGGAAGTATACACAAAATGCCACAGCAGCAGTGGTGAGAGAGAGAGACAGAGAGACAGACAGAGACAGACCGACAGACAGACTTCCCGGTGGCAGGCATCACAGGGAAGAAGATTACATTCCAGCACTGTCTGGACGTATCAGTTGAACATGACAACGAACAGGAGAAGGCACTGCAACCCAGGCTATGGCAGGTGCCTAGGTGTGCCAGGAGTACGCGGAATGGAAGTTAGGTAGAGCTAAATATCACCTTCATTAGAATTCACAGTTCAAAGAGTTTACTTTCAGATTTGCACCAAACCATTGGCCTTATATATCTCTAACATCTCTGGTTCCTACCAGCTTTTCACTAAGAGCTTTCTGAGACGTAGAAACAAAGTAACCACCCAATTATAGACAGATGGCTGTTCTTGTTTGCAGCAGCAGCGCTGAACCAGTTGAAAGTAACTCTGTGGGTATACTTTCAACGGGAGGGGAAGCCAGTATGTGCTAATGGTCAGTGCCAGGTTGATTCTTTCAGCCACAGTAACACGGTGACATGGCTCCCAAGGACACAGGGGAAGTCTTTCGTTTGGGTTTGGTTTTTAAATTGCAGCCACCATTGTAGGTCTTGCTCGAGTCATCTGCAGAACTGAGTTCTGAAATGGGGTCTAAGCCGGAGAACTTACAGTAGTTCCAACGGCAGGCTTTGTTCCTTCATGGAAACAAGCAATGGACAATCAGGTTTAGCATGAGGCCCCTGTTCCCATGGTTTCTCCAAAGAAACTTTGAAATAAGAGGCCAAATTTAGCCCCGAAGTTTTTTCTACATGTCATGCATGGGATTATTGATGATTTAAATTTTTATTAGGTTTTTGCTTTTTCTGTATGTTTAAATGTGTTCTAATTTAAGCACTTAGAAACACACAGACACAATGCTCTGCTCCAGTGAAGGAATACAGTAAGAGGCGCTGTAAACTATAGCAACATCTAGATTTTCATTTCTGTTATCTACCTTCTAGTGTAGTAAAATTCGCTAAGTTAGGAAAATACTCAATATTTTCCTAGGAAAAAAAGTGGAAAGAATTAGAGTATAAGATTTATAAAAATATTCATTTTAAAATGTAAAAAAAGGCGAATATTTTACTGAACATAGTAGGTAAGGTCGAGTTCATAAATTAATTTTTTTTTCCCAACAGTGGAGGCACTTGTGTGTGTATGAATGTGTACCACTGCCTAGTTTTCAAATTCGTCTGAAAACCTTGTGGGATTTGGGAAAGGCTTTGCTTTCCAAGTGTTATCACTTTTCATTTGTAAGTGACAGTTTTCAATAGTGAGGCCACTCATCGTTATGGAAAAATGGTGGTTTTAATACAACATTGAATGACAGAAAACCAAACAATCAAGCACCATTCTCATATTTTTCATTTGTGGAAAATTACCTCTCAGGAAGAGCTTCGTGTTTTATGTTCTGCACACCAATGCAGCAGGGACTTTCAATCTCTTTACGACAAAAAGAAGAAACAAAAGGGGGGAAACCAAAGCCTCAGGAATAAATACTCAATCCCCTTTAAAACACACACATCTCTATTAGACGTCGGCCACATTTTAAAAACCCAGATCGTGACCGCTTACTTGCGTATCTCGAAATCGGCACGTCAGCCAATTTGACTAAATCGTGGTTTGACAGAATTTTTTGTATGTGATCTAGACTCAGGCAGCATAGATGTGAGTTCATTTTCGATAATATCTGTGCCAACTCTTATCTGAGAAGCCTCCCAGGCCCTCGGAGGTTAAACAGCTTATGGAAGAGTATGACAGAGCAGACAATTAAAATCTCTCTATTCACACCTAAAATAGTCTTTTTGCCATTACAATATGTTGCTTTTGTTTGGGTGAAGCACAAAAGATTACACTTCCAGCTGAATTCTGAGTTATCATATACTGAGAAATTTTACCCAGAAAACAATCTTATAAAAACCTCTTTCACGGTGACCTTGTCACTTGCAAACATTCTAGTAAAATGAAGTCATGATGGGAAAAACACTCTAACATTTCATGTTGTATTTTCTGTTGAAAACTATAGCTGATTATAAAATGCTAAATTACAGAAAAAGCACCAATCTTATGTACACACATCTATGTTCATAAATATATGTAAATTGTTATCCCTTGTTACCCAATTTCCAAAAACTAATACTATTAATAACTTGGTTCATTTCTCCTTTCTTTCTTGTTCAGATGTATATTTAATATTCTGGCTTTCTGTATATAGGGTACAGATATATTTGCAAGATATTATTTCATGTTTTCATGGTATTCTTCTTCGTCTAGACTCTAGGTTCCGTGACGGCAGAGGCAGTGGGAATCTAAACACACACACAAGTGAAACTGTGAGGAAGCTTTGTGACAATTGTCTTGGTCATAAATATGCATTAAGTACTTATGATGCATGAGTAAATTAATTTTCAAATGGACTACGCAAACTGACATACTGTGTTTTCCATGTATAATGGGCACTTTTTCATTTTCCATTAAATCCATTCTTAATGACTGAGAGTACATATGTCAGTTTTTTATCTTGCCGTTTCCTTACTTTTTAAGTTAGTTATTTCCAAATGTCAGTTTATATTGATATTATGATTCTCCACTTATCACCTATATTGATTATACCTGAATTTATAACTTCAGTGCAGTTGAAATCTGTAGGTTAAATTGCCTCTAGATGGACTCACCTAAATATCTCCACAGACCCCCTCCAACTTCTGCCTAAAACGGAACTTATTGCTGGGACCTTCAGACCCACTCTTTGGCCTAGATTCCCTAAATCCAAGAACAGCCCCAAGAGTCACTAAGGTCCCCATGATGCTGGAACCTGGGCATCACCTACTTACCCCCTGCTCAGCCCTCACATCCATTTCACCACTAGGCCCCCTAGGTTCTGTCTCCTAAATATCTTCCAAGTTCAGTAACTGCTCTTCATCTCTGTGCCTACCACCTGGTCACCACCATTCATTCCCTTAAATTACTGATTGATCCTAACTGTCTTTTCTATCACCCCTGCTTGTCTTCCTTCAATCATTCTATACATGCAAGCAGAATGAGCTCTCTGAAATGCAAATTTGAATGGCATTCTGTCTTAAAACACGTCAGGCTTTTGGCTAAGACCCCTATTTGACACAGCTTGTAAGGCCCTTCACGATCTGGTCAGTGCTTACATGTCTAGCTTCATCACTAATCGTGTCCCCACCAGGAGGCCATAGGGATGGTCTCCTGAATCTTTCTGGGATCAAAAGCTTTGTACCTGGGACACACACCCACGCTTTCCTTCCGCTCAGAGTACAGATTTTCCCTCTGTTGCTTAAAGCTCATTCTCAGCCTTCAGGTTCAGCTTTGTTGACAGATCACATGGGAAGCCCCACTGGACCATCAAGAATTCTGGGTGCCTTCCTCTTCTGTCCTTTCGTGATACTTTGTATCAATTATCCATGTGTACGTGTGCACCTTCCTGTAGACCTAGGTTCCATGAACGCAAAGGGAGTGAGAATCTAAACACACACAAGTGAAACTCTGATGAAACTTTGCAAGAGATATGAATTAAGTAAATGGGATGTATGGATAAATTAATTTTCAAATGGACTATGCAAACCGACACACCATATTGTGCCATGTATAACGTGCACTTATCCAAATTTTTGAGGGAAAATAAGGATGCACACTATAAATGGGTAGTACCTGAAATGCCTTGTATCTGTTGTGTTTTATGTGTCACATAAAGTTTCTTGTACCATAATATGTTCAAACATAAATGCTGAAATTCTTCATAACACACAAAAAATGAGTCTCTAAATATAAATAAATAAAACACTGAATTAAAAAATTAAAACAAAGGACTATTTTCCTGACAGTTCGGGTCAAAAACATGAGTGCACATTGTGCAAGGGAAAATACAGTAGCTACCAGCATTATAGGAGATTACTAATTTTCCTCATCCTCATCAGCATTAAACATGATATTCTGGGGATATTTGTTAATTGATGGGTAAAAATAACAAGTGTTTAATATACACTTCTCCATTACTAGCAAAGTTGCATATTAAAACATGTTTATTAACCATTTTCATTTAAATTTTTATAATTTGCATATTTATATTTTTACCATTTTGATTTTGTTCTACCGTGTTTTAAGATGAATATACGTAGCTGTAAAATCTCTAAAAGTGAAATATAACTTGAAAGTATAGAGTCCACTGTTTAAGTATCAAGTACTTAATAATATCAATAACTCATTTTTATGTTATTTCTTCCAATCAATTAATTCCTTTATTCTTCACCAATTTGGAGTTACAGCAATCGAGAGATCAGTTTCACTATTCCAAAAAGCAACAGAATATTGACTTAAATGGTTAGGTCTAGACAAAAATGCCTTATGCAGGAAAAAAATTACATCTTCTAAAAAAAATCAATATTTTATACAGAGGATTCATGAAGCAAAGGGAAGGAAACAGGATTCATGTTCCATTTCTTAAAGAGGTAACCTTTGTTGAACAAAGTCTTTCTAGAAATCACCTACGGGATTGATATATGAGGATGATGCTCATCTGGAACCCTTTAATTCTTTACTTTTCCTAATTTACGGATTTAGTTGAGCCTGCTGGGATGTGGTATTTAGTAAAGACTGATGATATATGACACAACACTAGTGGCCAGTCATAGAAGCTGTGTCCTCATTTGAATTGACAGGCATCTCATTAGGAGGTGGAGCCTCTGGAACAGACGGGGCCCAATTTCCTTAACCTCCTTCGTGAAGATGCTAGACACTGTCAGAGACAGATTTATGCTAAGTTGTATTGGAAGCACAAAATATTGTTCTTCCTGATATCTTTTATCAAGAGGCAGCCTGATACAAGGGAACAAATATAGGCTTCGGAGTTAGAGCTAGATCCAAATCCAGGTTTTCTTACTAATTAGTTATATGACCTTCAAAAACATCTCACCTACCCAATGTTCAATTTCATTCCGTGCAGAAAGAGAACAATAAAGTACCATGAGGCCACTGAGTACATTCAAGTAGCTAAATGTTAATTGACTAGAGTATTATATGACCTAAAAGTGGCAATCAATATAGAACAGAAATTACTGTTAGAATATTGCTATTAATTATTAAAGGAAGATTAAGGAATGGATGGATGAGCGAAGGATGAAACAAAGGTAGATTTGCATCCTGCAGATTGTGAGGAAGAAATTGCTAGAGCAAGAGCCCAGTCTACTCAGTAGCACTTCAAGAAATGCCTAAAAATTGACCTACATTTACTTTACAAAGCCATCTCTAAGATCATAACCCAGTGACCAATTTTGGAGACCCGGATGGTCTCAGAGGACTAAGGCCCCTGACCTTTTGCTGTAATGTGTTTGGTGAAGAGCTCTATGTATATCATTTGAAGACCTGAAGTTGTACCTTGAAACTCTGGCATCTGATATATGGAACCCGAGGAAAAAAAAGGCAGCAGAACAAAAAGCCTACTACATACTGGAGAGGCTTACTATTAACTATTCAGCGTAATTGCACTGGGGTGAAGCCTAGTATGCATATTGTCAGCAAGAAGAATGGGGTGGGGCGGGGGGACCACTCTAATAGAGCAAGTTTAATTACATTACATTGAGCTATCTCAGCATCCTACCTCCACATGTAAATGAATATGAATCAGACAATCACAGGCATATTGTTAGGTCATTCCAGTTGGCTATTTGTCACCAATGGGTTGATAGCTTGCAGGTATCTATGGCTTACAGCAAGCACTTAATTTTGTTGGCACCTAGGGTGTGGGTTAAGAGATCGGTAATGACCTGTGTTACTACTGAACAGGTTTTGAAATTAAAAGAAACAACCGATACTAGTTGGTACTTTGGGGGAAGATATTAAACCATCAATCAACTGGGTCAATGTCCCTAAAAGGAATGGAACATTTCCTAACCTGGACGTGACTTTCAGGGTAAAGATTTATAGAGTCCCGAGAGGATCAAAATGTTTTTCTAGATAAGTGGAGATAGGAAAGGAGAGGGGAAAATGGATGTGTTTATCATTACACTATCATCTTTTTCCTCCTATCACTCAGAATTTTTGTGTAGCTCTAACACAGATTCAAACAATTTTGACTACCGTGCTTTCCTAGGCAAAAACAGTTTCTGCGGCCATCTCAAATATAAATTGGAGAAACAATGGCATTACAAAATCCCAGGAAGGAAATATTTTCTGGTGTTCTTACTTAAAAATGAGATTGCATACTTCTCAGATTGTGTCAGATGTATCTAAATAATTAGATATATTTAAATGAGAACATATACTTATTTAGAATTGACTTTTAGGGAAATCTAGATCAACCCAAGGGCTCACAAACAGGAGGCCAATGGGGGGTGTGGTTAGGGTTAGGGTTAGAATTGAACGCCACATCTACAGAACAGAAATACAGCAGCACACTTAGTATCTATAACTAAAGACAACACAACAATGTCAAGACATTAAAAAAGCAATGTTGAACCTGCTTAAAGTTGGCAGCATAATGTCCACAGCAGCACAACAATGCCAAGACAGCAAGCTGACAAGAATGACATGACAAGTAGCTCATTGGGGGAAAAAACACAAAACCTAGAAACATGCTTCATTACCATTTTATCCCTACAATACAGTTCCTAGGAGGGAAAATGGGAAGAGCAAACTGAGGCTTAGAAATGATTTTTTTGCACTGCATGTATAAATGTGTAGATTAAAAAATAACCAGTTGATTCCAGAAGTCACAGTAAATCTGATTGGAGTTGTCCATCTTTTGGGAAAAAGCCTCTGGAATAGAATGATTATCATCACATACAAGGGATTAGAAGCAAAACAATGCCTCCTTATTCGGAGGCCATATATAACGCCACTGGAGAAACCAGGGACTAACTGTGGAGGTCCTTAACAGGGAGGGATAAGAGAGGATCCTAAAAGTGTCAGTTCAGAACAAACAGAAAAAAGTAACTAAGGAGCCTACAACTGTTTACCATTCAATGTCTCAGAGTGCAATTTATAAGGTTTTTCAGTTTTGTATTTTTTCCAGGTGATTTCACATCAGAGAGAAACCCCTAATAAATCATGAAGCGAAGACACACAGAATTGTGGGCCATAATGAATACTAGTAATCATTTACTCATTCAGACAGGGACAGGGACAGGGAGAAAGCCAGTGTGCCTGGCAATGGAGCTGGAACAGAGGCACTCATGGGGGGTATTGACAGATCAGATGTGCCAATATGTAACACTTACTGGAGCAAACTGGTTTCTCACATGTCATTTAAAAAATACAAGGGGTTGGGGACTTGAGTATTCAGAGACAACCACATATCTGAGATAAGCATTTACCCTTCTGGTTTAATTCCCTCTTCTTGGATAGCTGAAAAAAGAGTTTCTTAGGGAAAAAGAAAGTCAATCCTTCGATGCTCAACATTTAAAGTTCTTAGAAATAACTCTGTAGAAGTTGAAAATGCTAACATTGTGTAAACAGAAGAACTTGCTTATCCTCCATTGGCCTGTGTCTGTAGTCCCCGCCCCACCCCAACCCCACAGGAAAGAACTATGACAACCACGAGGACTCAGGAGGAGCCGTCTCTCAGCCTTGGGATCCGCTTGGCTTCTAGGGCACTGAGTGCTTTTGGGTTCCTGCCTGCCTTGCAGAACCAGGTGAGGTGGACAAGGTGAGTTCCCGCTCTTATTATAACTCTAGGGTCCAAGGACTCAGGAGCCGCTTTCTGAAGCATGTGCTGCTTCTCCCTGTGCTGTAGAGAGCAGTACAAAACTTCGAGAAGAACGTGGACCTTGGGTTTGGTTGAAGGCCTGGGTTTGTGGAAAATGCAGATTACTGGTTTTCTATCAGTAAGTGGAGAAGACCAGACTTCACTAAGATTAATTATACAACAGAGCACGGTCCGCAATTGACAGCAATAGACTTAGAGGTAAGATCATGAGCACAGAATCATGCTTTTCCCCTCTGTTTCTCAGGGAAGTATTTCACTGCTGGGCCACTGTTACACTGCAGTGAGTCACAGAAGAATGCAGTGCTTAATGAGCCAAATATGAAGATAATTATGCCAGTTATATTCGGTTCACACACAGAATAGCAAACTGTATTTGTAGATTCTTTATGAACACTCTCTAGGGCAGGGAGAGAAAAGAGGATTTTCTTTTTTAAAAGCTGAACTGGATTTCACTATGACTAAATACCTTTGAAGTAATACATTAACTTTTTTTGTCTTAATTGGGCCGAAAAGCAAAGAGTCAGAAGAGTGCTTTCATAATTTCAGAGGTTTCAAAGGAATTTGAAGTTGCTCTGAAACTCCAACACGATTTTATCCATGTGACCCTCCAAGTGAATAATCGGCTCTGTCATTTTTTGGAAAATTATCTGCTATGGCAGTATCTCTCCACAGTCACCCTTTTCACTGGGAATTAATGTGCTCTGTAAGCCAACACAACGATGCTATTTTGATTATGAATAAAACCGGGTCTTCAGCCATTAAAAGCAGTTGAAGAAGAAAATACTTCTAGAGCCCCTTAACATACTTTATTATGTTAATTGGTAACTAGCAAAGATAATCATAAATTGGTAAAATACGGTTAATCAGGTCTCTACAAGCAAGCTCTCCAGAGCAAGGATGAAAGTCGGTGTTATGTTGTGTTTGTGGGGGGAAAAGTGATTAAGAAAAAGGCTAGATGGACATTTTGTATATCTTTGTTCTTGGAAAAGCAGAGATGGTCAGAGGGGTCCAAACGCATCTTTGGAAGCTTTGCGTGTTAATGCTAGAAGGGACTGTAGACCAATTTAATTCATAGGCACAGACAAGAAAAGTGTCAATCCCAGAACGGAAGCTGTCTACGTATACTCAACTAGTTCACCACAGAGTCAAGATCAGGGAACTAGCAACATCTTGATATAAATGATACTGACATTCAAGTTAAAAAAAAAAAATCTGACATTTAAACCCAAAGTTGCCTTAAACTTCCTCTCTTTGCATAAACAGCTTGCAGGGTAAAAATACCCCAAGGCATTTTAGGAGTTGGTTGAAATCACAAAGCTCATTGTAATCATCTCAAGCTCTTGGAGTTCTGTGAAGGCTCCAACCGTCAGAAAAAGGGCAAGTGAAATCTCTCTTTGCGGGAATGGAGATTTGGCTCCACAGGACAGCTCATCAAAGACTAAGAGAATTGACTCTGGATCAGATTCCTGCCGAGTGGGTGCACAACTGATTCGAACAGTGATTCCTAAAATCTGGTATTAGACGTCTAAGTAAGACACCAGATAGCTAAAGCATGGTCACAAAATTTACTCTAAAATCAGTCTAAGAGCAAATGAAACAGTTTTAGATGTTAATTTGTAGAATTAGCGGACATCGCACGAGGATACTAGGGTTTGGGGGGGCACTGTGCACAGTGCTTTGGTGGGTGGGGGACATGACGTCCTGCCATCCGCGGCTTTGGATACTCATATAATCATGTGAATTGTTCCTCAAAGGATCTGAAGTTTAATACCCGAGAGAAGCACACAGAGTCTGATAGCTGATCATGGCTCTAATTTTTAAATACGTTTTGATTAAGGCTGGGTTACAGAGAGTTGGTTCATTAAGGTGCTGATGAGGCCCAATTTAGATAAGTGTGTAACAACCTTAGAGCAGCTGCTTAAAATACCATGTAACTTTTACAATTTTGAAGAGCGGGCATATAAAAACAGAAAGATATTTTAAAGAGGGAAATAGAAATGTTTTAGATGGAAGAATTATCTTGTAACCCAGGAGTATACTATTTTATAAGATTCATGTGGGGATTTCAATAAAATTCTCTCCAAATGATGTATGGGGTTGAAAATCACGGCATTAGGATCTGCTGCTCCTGATCTCTACGTCTTAGTTTCTGTCTTTTCTCCTTTAATTGGTTCAGTTTATCAACTAACTTTTTATGTCATGGATGTCATTCCTCTTCTGTGACACAATCGCCAGTCTTAAAACTTGGTCCTTTTCCATGACTTCTTAAGGAGAAAATAAAATCTGCCCAGCAAAAAAAATCATCATCAAAGTGAAAAGACAACCGACCGGATGGGAAAATATTTGCAAATCGTATATCTGATAAATGACTAGTATCTAAAATAAAGAAGTCATACAACTCAATAGCAAAAAATCGAAACAATTATATTTAAAAACAGGCAGAGGATCTGCATAGGCATTTTCCCAAAGAAGGCAGATGGCCAATGAAAAAGGGCTCAATATCACTCACTGTCTGTGAAATGTAAACCAAAACCACAGTGAGATGCCACCTCACACCTGTAAGAATAGCCACTACCAAGAAGACCAAGAGAAAATAAGCGTTGGCAAGGGCGTGGAGAAAAGGGAACTCTTATGTGTTGTTTTGGGATTATAAATTGGAGCAGCCACTAATATACCATCTGAAAATTCCTCAAAACATTAAAACAAAACGACCATATGCTCCAGTAGTTCCACTTCTGGGTATTTATCTGAAGAAAATGAAAACACCAACTCAAACACATACCTGCACCCCCATGTTCACTGCAGCATTATTTATCTCACACACACACACACACACACACACACACACCCGCACACACTCTTACATTCACAGTGGAATAGTCTTCAGCCATAAAAAATAAGATCTTGCCATTTGTGACAACATGGATGGAGCTTGAAGACATTAAGTGAAATAAATCAGACAGAGAAATACATCTACCATATTATCTCATTTGCATGTGGAATCTAAAAATAAAATAAAATAAAACAACATGCTTAAAACTCAGAGCCCATGGATACTGAGAACAGGTGACCGGGTGTAAGAGACCGGGGTGAGAGGTAGGATACATGGGTTAGGGGGACCAAAAGGCACCAACTCCTTGTTACAAGATAAGTAAGTCGTGGTGACTATAGTTAATGATATCGTACTGACTAGTTGAAAAGTTCCTGTCACGAGAAAATATCTGTGACTATGTGTGGTGACCGTCTCACAACACATAGAAATGCTGAGTGATGAGGATGTAGACCTGGAACTAATATCGTGCTATATATAATTATGCCTCAATAAAAAACAAAAATAAATGCCCAATGTACTCACACAACGTCTTCGTTGGAGGGCAGGATTATTTTAATGCTCCCAGAGCTGGAAGGCGTGTAAGTTTCAGGAAAATATAGTTTAAATTTTGCATCAGACGGTCATTACCATAACTGGTCCACACCACCACGTAGTTTTATCATTTTTCTCTCAGCTCTCAACCTTCCCTATTCCTCTTTTGCTTATTCCTTCTTAAAGAGGAAATCAAAACCAAACAAAAACCCTGTTGGGAAAAAAAACTGTATTCCCTCCATTTTTAATATAAAGCAGTTCAGGTTTGTACAGCCAAATCACGCGAATGTTCTGGCTGAGCAACAGGCCACCTCTACTGAATGTCACCCCTGTCCCTCCCTGCTGGGGTCTCTGCAGAATCAGGAGCAGTAGCAACACAGGTTCCACTAATACAGTTCCCTTCCAAAGGTAGAGAAGGCTGCATTCAGGTTTTTATTATAAGTACTTGATGCATATAATTTTCAGTAATAAGCATTGATTAAAAGTAATTATGTAAGATAAACATCAGAAATAAAGTAGGATAATAAAAAAACCACCACTCAACCTAAGAAAATAAAACATCTTCGACACCACTGCTCTGTGATTCTCTGATGTGATCCCCTTCCTGAAATTCTGTGGTAACGACAGCTGCGCTTTGCTGGGGTTTTATTCCTTCTTCTTTTCTGATCTATTTCTCCTTAACGTTTTTATAATATGGGTATACAACCGTAGAAAACATTATTTAAATGATTGCTTCCGAACTTTATAAAAATTGTAACACAGTGCATGCATTCTTCTGATTATGTTTTAAACACCTTGAGATATAATTCGCCTACCGTAAAATTTGCCCACTTACATTGTACAGTTCGGTGGCTTTACAACAGGATAGCCACACAGTTGTGTGACCATGTCTGCACGCTAAGCTCGGAGAATTGTCATCAACCCAAAAGAGAAATCCTGCACCCACTGCCATTACACGTCCTCCCCTCCGACCCCAGCCTTGGTGACCATTGATCTACATTTTCTATGAATTTGCCTATTCTGCACATTTTATGTAAATGGAATCATATAACATGTGATATGTTGGAACTGGCCTCTTCCACTTAGTGTGTTTCCAAGGTTAACCCATGTTCAGTGAATCTCAGTGCCCGCTTCTCTTATTCTCAAGTGGTCCTCCGTAGTAGAGAGACAGTATCTATCCAACCATTAGCTAGCTGATGGACATTTGGGCCATTTTCACTACTGTGAATAATTTTACCTTGAACATTTGTGCATGTGTTTGTGCGGTCATATGTCTTCATTTCTTCTGTGTGTCTGTCTGGGGTAAAATCGGTGGGTTATATGGTAACTATATGCTTAACTCTTTTAAGAAACAGCCAACTTTTTTCACAGTGGCTGCATCATTATGTATTCCCACCAACAATGTATGAATGTTTAAATTTCTCCACATGCTCTTTAACACTTATTATTTTTCTCTTATGTTATAGCCATCCTAGTGAGAGTTAAGTAGTATCTCATTATGGAGTTGATTTGTGTTTTCCTAATGGTTAATGGTGTTGAGCATCGTTTCATATATTTATTAGCTATTCCTAGTCTTCTGATTGCTTTTTGCATTCAACATAGTTTTTAAAATTCACTCTTGTCAATGCCTGTGGTTAGAGTACATGTTGTTTTCATGGCAGTGTCCCAGCGGTTTTCAACCAGTGTGCCATGAGACACACACCAGTGTGCCACGAGAATGTTCAAAACATGCGACACCTGAGTATTATATCAGGGGCACTGATTTCCCTGCCCTTATGTTGTCAAATAAAAAAATGATAACAGCCAACACAGCAAGAGCCGTCTGCTATGAAGGAATCAAAATTATACCTATATTTTTTGTCAGAGTGGCAAAAAATATATTTTTGGTATGCCACAGAGTTTTGGTAATTAGTGTTTTGTGCCATGACATGAAAAAGGTCGAAGAGTGGTGAAGTGTTCTCTTGTGTGACTAAGTCAAGACGGACTGACCCATTCGTTTGTCAACAGCAGTCTGGGTTGTTTTCTTCTGCTTTGCTACTGCAGACAGTCCTGCTACAAACGTTCTTTACGTATCTTCAGGTGCACTCTAAAGTATTACTCCTCCCCTTTTTTATCGACTAAATTAATGCCTAAGCAGGGAAGGAAAACTGCCTTTTTACTACATGTCGGAAGGCATAACTGTCCAACCTAATAGGCCACATGTTAACTACATATACGCCAGCCACCTAGGACCATTGATGCATGAGTGTGTGAATGCATGCGTGTTAGACACATAAGGCTGCTAAGCAAAAAGGACACAATGTACATGTCCTGAATAAAGAGATATATGTACTCATATGTATACAGAAGTATAAATACAGAAAGTCATATATAAAAACTGAGCTTCTCCTGTCAGCCCTGTTCAAGGCCATCGTGCATATATAAATGCATAGTGTCTGTATGTGAATATATATGTATATATAATATTTAATTATAAGGCCTATCAACTGAACAAGATATGGATACAGCTCATATAGCCTTGAATATAACTGCACAATGACCTAGGGGAAGAAATCCTAGGAGAAAGGCTAAAGAGACTGGGCTCATGCTGCTTAAAGAGGATAAAAAACCCCAACACTTCAAATCAGCACACCAGAATAGAAGGGGTTATTTTAAGAGCGGAGGTAAGTAGCTGGGCTTCATTACTTCTATAGAAAGCAAGAGGGAATGGGGATTCAATTATGGAAGTGGGATTTTAGGTCGAATGCTATGAAAAATTTCCCAAATCTAGCGTTCTGAGCACTAAAGTATGTGCCCAAAGGGATTTGTGCACTTGCCCTCTGGTGTTTTTTCAAAGGGTAGAGAGGAGATTTCCAAGATGACTTAAATCCAGTCCCGTTCATAGTGAGAGGCGCATTACATCAATGACGTCCATTCCTTTGACCATTTCTTCTTTGGAGTTTATGATTTAAAGCTTTTGTCTGAGCAAACAGCATTTGCAAAGTAATAATTCTCCCCCCAATGCTTATTAGTAATTACAAATATATAGAAATTTCCAGCAGGCCATGAGCCCAAGTAAACATGAATAAATATGTTCTAGATGTTTTCAAGAGAAAAGTTAAAATCAGTGTATCTGTCTGCTAAGAGTAGAATAAATCAAATAAGGCATATTCATGGAACGGAATACTATATTGCAGTAGGAAGGGAACACTGATCTATCTACGAACACGGATAAATCTCAATATGTGTTGCTTGAGGAAAAAATGTTACAAAATTATATATTCCGTAGGATTCCATTTTGTAAATTTTTATATATCACAGTCATAAAGCAATTCATAAATATTACTCACAAGCACATAAATATATGCTAACATATAAAAGAATACACAATTATTCAGAGGAGATGCTTCTGAGAAGCAAGGAAAATAGGATGCAAAGAGCTATGGAAGAAAAAGCACTTTAATTTTATCTATACTGTGTACTTTAAAAATATGTTTATTGATTTTAGAGATAGAGAAAGGGGGGAGAGAGAGACGGATGTGAGAGAAACAGCAGGGGATTGCCTCCCATAGACACCCTGACTAGGGATTGAACCCACAGCCTTTTGGTGTGCAGGATGACATTCGAACCAATGGAGCCATACCAGCAAGAGCTATACTGTTTATTTCTCTTGTTAAAAAATATACAAGCAGTTATGGAACATACTACATAATAATAATAGTGATAATAATTAAGAATCAACCAGGGCTAAAGATGGGTATACAGGAGTTCCCTTTTTCAGTATTTTTAAAAATTCTCAGAGAAAACAAATAATCAGAATCTGTAATTAATCCATCGTTATCAATATCACCCCACTGAATTTCAAAAGCTCCAGCCCAAATGCGAGGAATGCATTGGGAGTATATTTGTGCTTTTCATTACGTTCTGTGAAATGCTGAACGTCATGCACGCCCCCCAACCGCCCTGCAAGCCCATGGCATCCTAGGGCCCTCTAGGTTAAAGTCAAGGGGGTGGGGGCCTCTCTTACATCCTGTCCAGTTCCAGAACAGCTCAGGTCTACACACAGACGAGTAAGTGATATCTCCCCAATCTCACTCCCCCCTCTTTAAAATTAAAGGAAACAATGAAAATATTGCCTAGTTCCAATTGCCGCCCCCCCACGTTAAGATCTGCTTTGTAACAGAACTTCATCTCCCTAGCTAGACTTAGTTTCCACTCTTTCTAC
This sequence comes from Macrotus californicus, assembly GCA_007922815.1. Lineage (NCBI taxonomy): Eukaryota > Metazoa > Chordata > Mammalia > Chiroptera > Phyllostomidae > Macrotus > Macrotus californicus. Next base: position 53,052 of record VMDR010001038.1, read on the forward strand.
CCATACAGTCAGTTTAGAAATTCTTTGAATAAAATTACACGGCAGTTCAGATGCTCCATAAACCGTCCAGCTGCCTTGCCAGAGACTCAGAGAGAGGCAGGTTTCTGAACGTGGGGCCGAACCGTTGCTTTGGGGAAGAGGGGAAGTAAAGGGAAATCTTGGGGTAAAAAAAAGGCAAACAGGGGGAAAAGTCTATCGAGTACAAAAGGCTAGGTAACATCAAAATCTTAAACCAGTACCCTTTAAATTATTGCACTAAAATACCCCTCTCGGCAGGGAAGAAGGGATGCAGACCTCTTAAGAGTGTAGGCGAGAACAGCATGACCACAAACGAGACATTTCTCTGATGTCATCTACCTCATCTCAAATTCAGGCAAATTCTGCACTGTGCTTTATAATATATGTAATTAATAAAAAAAGGCTCTCACATTTTTTAGTAAAATCACCACTCCAACAAGATGTGGCATATTTAACTTGGGATTCCTCACAGGCTTACACACTGCCACTTACCCAAGACAGCCAAACTCTTCTTGGGACACTCAGAAGAGGGAAACAAAGATATCCTCCGGACGGGCTCAGGGGCAGAAAGCAAAAAGGATCCCAGAAGCTAAGCCTGAAGGGGAAGGTCTGGGCAAATGCTCTTGGGAGGGGCGGTACACAGAGAGTTAGGAGAAAAATCGAAGGGTTTCTGATCAGCTTTTCCATATTGCATCTGGAGTGTACTAGTGCGATGCTCGGCTTCCATCAGTTCATCATATAAGAACAGTTCTGATCAACAGAGTGGCTTGTAGTGGAGGGCTGAAGCCCTCAAAACACTGCAGTGGCCCTGCTAGCAGTGCACTGCCACCAAGTGACAAGCCAGGTGACCATCTACAAACATCCAGTAGCAACCAGAGCAGATTTTCAGAGGAAACATACACAACTCATCTTGGAACGAAGCTATGAGGTCCATGATAATAGCAACACGACAAAATGTCCTCATGATAGAATCTCTTATTCTAAATCTGTATACAACTGATGGGAAAAATAAACAAACGGAAAGATTCTGTAAACAATGTCTGCGAAGTGGCCTGAGTTCACAAAGACTTTATTTCCAGCTGCATGTTTCCTGGAAGGCCTTTTGGAGAGTGTAGAATTTGAGTTAGGCCGTGATGGGTAGGTAAAATTTAAATTTGATAAATAAGGATGAGGAACAGCATGAACCCAAAGCATTGGGGATTAGGTCATTTGCAAGAAATATGCTGGAAATAACAGTTCAGTTTGACTGGTTGGTAGGGTACACGGGGTATTGGAAAATAAGATGGAAAAGCCCAGTCAGCATCTCATTATCCAGGGACACGAGTGCTAGCCCAAGAATTTCCGCCCTCCCTCTGAGGCAGCTGAAGCGCCCTGATATGGCATGGTGAAATCTATACGTCAGAAAAATTCTTCTGACAGCAGCAATATTATTATTACTTATGATGTTCATAAAGTGTTTGAAGAAACAAGGGAAAAACAGCTTTATATTTATTCTGACAGTTTAAAAGGTTGCTGCCATTATGTATGAATTTTTGAAATCTGTTTTTGTTGATTGTACCGGCTCTGCCGGCTATATACCTAACAAACTACAGAGGAACATAAAACCCAATGGAGACAGTAAATTACTGGAACCTGAAATCAAATGACAGTTTCATCTGTACCTTTACACCCGTGGTTTGGCTTTATTTTGTTTTGTTTTTGGGTTCCATTTACCAGAAAGATGAACAACAATAATTTCAGGCAATTAATTTGGATCTTTGGCAAGGATACAAGAGTTTTGCTGAACATAAGAATTCTGTTATAGCATGAAGGATGAGAGACATCACTTGCCATGCGTCGAGTTGAGAACTCTGTGTGTGTGTGTGTGTGTGCGCGCGCGCACGTGTGCGTGCATCACTGAAGCTACTTGTTCAGAAATTGCCCAATCCACCGGAAATCCATCCACTTCTTCAAAGACACTTTAGCAAGCTGGACTCTGGTGTCAGGGTAGCACGTTCATCAGGCACCCTCGCTTCCGAAGGATCCACGGCATAAACTTTCAGAGCCGGCGACATAATCCTTCTCATCAAATATTTGGGCGACAGGTGGAAAATTGTTCTGCCAGCTGAAGAAGACAAAATCCATTCCTTCTGGCAATTTTCTGCAATGAAAACTCCAGAAATGAATGTGCAATAACTTGTGGAAATAAATTTCAAATATTATCACACAAAAGCAGTGTGCTCAAAATCTCTAACTGTAAACTAACTCTTGCTTATCTGAATTTTAAAATGTTGATTTCTCTTTGTGTTTGAATTGCCACGAAGGAAAGATAAAATATTTTTCAGGCGGAAAAAGGCACAGAAATGCTAAATTCAGACAAAAGAAGGACATGTTGAACGTTGGACCTACTTAGTAGCATCTCTCAGGTCAGGATGCAAGGACCAGAAGACCATTTTCTCCCATTAGCTCATTCCTGGCCACTGTGAGATGATCCCCTCAGATCAGCATGCGGCACACTAGCCAGCCTGGAAGTGCACGTCGGGCTTCGACTGTTCTTGGCTGGTTTCAGCAACTTCCATCTGCTTTGTGATTCAGAGATGCATCGCTCTGGCATTCGGATACTGGGTCTTTTAAAGGTTCCTCTAAAGAGCTCTCAGCGGCTCACTCCCTACCTGTAAGAGCTTGGTAGATGGGTACGTGATGGCATGGGGAAGCTAAGCGGGTTTGCTTCATCAAGTGAATGACAGCGAGAGAGCTGCACACCTACACTCGGGGTCTGAAGTCTTGCACATGAACTGCTCGACCACCCTTCCCTGTAAGGGGCCATCCACGTGTCAGCTCATGTGGCTGCTGAGAAGCCTCATGGATCCAGCTGGGGGACAGGTGGGGAATAGGTGTTCTACTGTTGAAACACCATACTGAAAATGGAATTACATCTACTTTCTTTTATTTGCATCATTTTTTCCCCTTTTCACCTCTAGTCTTCTTACGTGGCTCATGTTTGTACTGGTAACCAATTGATTCCGATTTACATACTTGAAATTTTATGCAGTGCATTTGCGAAGTGTATTTTTGAAGTAGCTTATCAATGTTAAATAAAAAATGCAAAAATTACCAGTTTAATATACTATTTCATTTTAGTAAAGCAAATCTTTACATTTTCAAAGAACCATCTGACAGGTGAACAACCATATGGCGTACCCCACTCATTTCTTCAACAATCTCTTTGGCGCTATCTTTGCATCAGGCATGTACTGTTTAGTAATCAAAGGAGAGACAATCCCTCCCCTTCAAGTAGTTGACATTTGGGGGGAAGATAATAATGTGCATTGTTTAATTTAAAAGCATATAGCATGTTAGGTGATGATAAAGTGCTGTGGAGAAAAACAGAAAAGGAGAGCAGGATTAGGAGTGTTGAGTGAGGGAGAATTGCAATTTATGACCATGGGTAAGAAAGGCCCAGGAAGGCAAAGGCCAAAGGAGGTGAGGAAGCAACACACATGGATCCTCAGGAAAGAACATTTTAACACATTGTGTACCGCTCACGAGTTTTCACGTGTTTCGCACACCATCTGTTAAGGACCGCTCACGAGTTTTCTCGTTTTTCACGCGCCATCTGTTATGGACCTTAGATGTCAACACACTGTCTTGTCCACATCGAATGAAGCGATCTCATTGGTTGAAACTGTGCAGATCAATCTACGAAAAACTATATAATTGCACGAACCCATAAAGCATTGCAGTTACATTGTGTTTTGGTCATTCAAATAGTCTTCGTCTTCAAGTTCCTGGCGCTTTTAGAAATGCCCCCTCTCAGAAAAAGGAAGGAAATAAATGAAACTGATACACTTCTGGAAGTATTTAACGATAATTTATCAGATATTCCTAGTGAGATCAAAGATGTGGATGACTGTTTTGACGACTCCGGAGACAATCTGTAGTTATGATGATTTAAATAACGTGCAGTTTGCCCCAAAACGTGCAGTCCCTGGCATATGTCTTAGAGATTTCTATGCAGTACGCAATGTGTTAAGCACAATAAATAACACGTGCAAATGTCTTCAGGCAGGAGCATGTCTGTAATACAGTAGTCCCTTCCAATCCACAGTTTTGCTTTCCATGGCTTCAGTTACCCACCATCAATGGCAGACAAAAATATTAAATGAAAAAATTCCAGACATAAATGATCCATCAGTTTTAAATTGTGTACCACTCTGAGTAGCATGGTGAAATCTCACACTTTGTAGGCATCTGGGTTATCACGTTGATGGTTGCAGTATCTCAGCGCTTGTACTCAAGTAATCTTTATTTTACCTAATAATGGCCCCACAGCCATTCACATAACTTTTGTTTCCAGTATATTGTTATAATTGTTCTATTTTATTGTTATTAATCTCTTACTGTGCCTGATTTATAAACTTTACCATAGGTGTGAATATGTTGGAAAAGCACAGAGGGTTTGGTACTATCTTGGAATCTATGCTCTGCAGATGAGGCAGGACTACTGTACTAGAGAAATCACAGGAAGCACATGTGGGACAAGGTATCTATGAGGGGGAGGGTGGGGAGGTGGCAAAGCCCAGAGAGGAAGAGGAGATAAGAATTAAGAAGGGGAGAGGGGGCAGCATGTCTAAAGTCTTTCGGGCCCCTGGACTTTGAGTTGAAGTCCGAGTGAGATGAGGAAACCTGGAAGGTTCTGAACAGAGGAGTCATGATCTCGCCTTCATATCAGCCCAGATGTTACCTTCCCGCTGAGGTCCACCCCAACTACCCTACTGAATACTGCAACCTGTGCTCTCTTCATCCTCCACTCCTCATGCCCTGACCTCCTTGCATTTCCTTTTTTCCATACCACTTTTCACCTTCAAACTGTCTACCTGTGTTTCTTATTCACAAGGCATACCACTTATTCCTGGTTTTCTCCGCCAGAATGTCAGATACACAAAGGCACTGACAATTGTAAGCACTAGACAAGTCCCTGGTACTCAAGCAGGTGCTCAGTAAGGCTGCGAACCTTATAAATTGTTCTGAGTCATGAAAGCAGATGTTAAAGATGCTATAAGTGATTTCAAGACAGCTCCAGAGGACTTCTGTATTTTGAATGACAAATGGATATTGTGGGGGAGAGGGAGCTGGAAAGAAAGAGTGGTCCTTCGCCCAGGGCTCTGAGGCTGAAGAGGAGGGGTGGAAATAAGGGTGAAAGTCCTCATACCTTGCATGAGCCAAGGTGAGAAGGAAATACATAATTTGCTGGTGTTTCTCTTTATGATTTCAATCTCCTCCAACGTTCAAGAAATTGTTCCTGGTCAGATTATAAGAACCCTACCAAATGATCCGCAAGAGAAAAAGTAATTTAAATTCTTTTTAGTAAATCTAATCAGTTTTCTTGTAGATGATGGTTAAGAGTTTCTAAGAATCAACAAGAATGCAGCCAGGTAAGGAATGAAGTGACTATAGGCATGATTGCTTCTTTAGTGTCTTTTTAAAAAAAAAGATTTTGTTTATTTTTAGAGAGAGGGGAAGGAAGGGAGAAAGGGAAGGGAGGGAGAAAGAGAAGGAGAGAAACATCAATGTGTGGCTCCCTCTTGAATGCCCCTCGCTGGGGACCTGGCCCGCAACCCAGGCATGTGCCCCGACTGGAAATGGAACCGTCAACCTTTCAATTCACAGGCCGGCGCTCAATCCACTGAGCCACACCAGCCCAGGCTCTTTAGTGTCTTAATATGAGAGAGACAGGCTTCCTTCCCTTATTCATTATTTCTGTGTGAAAATGTGTCTTTGATCAATGGTCCTCAGAACACATGGTTGAGATCCAGCACAACACAAATACATCTACAACCGAGTCTGAAATTTAATAACTCAATAGGCATTAAGTATCCTTAATTTATAACTTAATTAGAAATTGTGATGCTTTAGACTGATATATCTCTATATTCACAATAAAAGAGTTTGCCAAGCAAATTAAAAATGTAAATAAGACTGGGGAAAGAGAAGCCTGGTGAAGCTGGTTAAGAGATTTGTTTTTTAAGGCCTTCAGAAGCCTCCATTTTACATGGAGTCTAACCATCTCCACTTGATAATCTATTCAGATAACACTTAACTAAAGTTAAGATAACACTTAACTTTATTTGCACGGCCATGTAAAATAATAAAGTTGTCAAAAATCTTATTGTTTGATCGACACTCTATATTTTCAGTGTATTTTCCCATACCACAACCTCCATTAGTCGACGTCCTATGGAGGTGAGGTATTTTAGTTGGGTGTGTTTTCTTGTTGGGATGATCATAATCCAGAGACGAAACGAAACTTAAATCTAAATTCATTTCAAAGTTCTTTATATTTTGACATCCCATCAACAAGTCGCCATCTTCTGAAGCACATCTGATGATGAGGCAATCATTGCCTCTAAGGCTGTCTCCCCCTGCTCCTAATAATCAGGGGCTCAGAAGGTTCTGGCTTAAGTGAAGCTTTGGAGTTAGCTTAGACTCAGAGGACCCGCTGCTACAATTTAGTAGTATAAGACCTTCAACAACTTATTTAATCTCTCTAAACCTTTGTTTTCTTTATATATAAAGTAGATGTAGAACTTCCTTGAGTGGTTGTGAAAACTAAGATTTAACCCCCGGAAAGTGCTTATTATTTTCTAAAAGATGCTGGAATCAGTAGTATTACTGTTATGATGATCGTTATGAGCATAGCTCTGCACATCAGTCCTGGGCTACTGCAGGTTAGCCAGGCACCACATCATGATGCTCAGCCACACCACATGAGACAGTGGCTCTGTAAGACTGTAATGAAGTGGACAAAGTCCTATCACCTACTGACCTTGTTGCCAATGCACCACAGGAGCCCAACACGTGACTCACGCGTCTGGTGACACTGGTGTAAACAAACTTACGGCACTTTGAGTTGGACGGAAGCAGAGCGCATGCAATTACAGGAGGAGGCTCTATCGCTAGGCTGGCGTGAGTGTGCCTGATGGTGTTCGCGCGAGGAAATTGGCTAACGATGAGTTTCTCATAACGAATCCCTGTTAAGGGGCACATGCCTGTACTCACGTATCTGTGGTGAGCTGGTGTAAATACACATACTGCACATGTACAGTGCATAATGGTTCACAGTGATAAGCAACTATGAAACTGGTTGATGCATGTATTACAGCCTACCTTTCATCATGATGTTAGAGTGTACTCTAATTTTTAAAAACTTTGTTGTAAAACAGTAAGCCATGTTACTCTGGCAGCGGCCTCATACATCTTGTGTTTATCAGGTCTCCTGATTGTAGCATTTTCTCTTGAGCTTGATTTAATTTCAGGTTGTTTTCTGCAGTAGCTTGCAGTACAGGCTTTTAGTCCGGGAGCCGCAGGCTTCCCCGTAGAGCCCAGGTGTGTCGTGGGCTCCACCATCTAGGTTTGTTGTGGAGGTGCACTCTGTGATGTTCCCACAACAATGGAATCACCTAATGACACATTTCTCAGAGTGTTTCTCCACTGTTTAAGCAGTGCATGACTGTACAAGGCCTCATGTCAGTAATCTCTGGTTGTTTCAGGGTTTTGCATCACTTCATGAAGCTAGGTAGTAGGAAAGCTCAGAGGTCAGTGGGAGGTGCTGCTCTCACCTGCCCTAAGGTATAGTCTAGAAATCACTTTTGAGGGAGAAGTTCCTGAAAGTTAGATTTCCTGTGCCTTGTGAATTCTCTTATGCATGCAGAAAGACCCCCCAAAATGATTAATAGAGGTCTTACTGGTTGGGTTCCTTACTGGAGGCTCTACTATATAATTGGCCTTTTCCTCAATTAGTCCAAATTAGTAAATTTTACTGTACATTTGTCCCTGTCAAGAATGAATTAATAATTTAAGTGTGACATTAGATAAATACCAGACATGGATTTATGTGTGTCATCTCTAGTACCTTCAGTACATATCAATTTTCCTGTCAAGTCCTCGATGGTGTCAGAGCCCAGCCTATGCTGGACTAAGTTGTCCCGCTCCGAATCCCCCACTCATCACACTCCCTGCAAGGACCTAATCAGTGCTCTCAGACTCCAAAACAAATACGTGTCCCACCTGAAGCCAACAGGTTATCAACAGGAATTTTTGTGGGACTGGTGTAAACCACCGAGGGGAAAAATGTACCAAACTCACCCTTAGAAAAACAAGGGATTTGATTCTGATTTATAGGTTGTGGGGCCAGTGGTCTGCACTCGAGATCATGGGGAAGGCTAAGGAGGTGGGTGGTCTCCTGTTTCTTGGGCTCAGGGGAAACTCATGGGGCAGAGGTTAGAAGAGGCTATTTGCCCCAACCTTAACCATGAAGCTTTATTTTCCCTAAACGAGTCACAGCCAAGAGGTGAGAACCAGTCACAGGTGTAAAAACATACATACTCAGTGGGCGATGCCTATTTCTATATAGGAACTGCTGAGAAAGAACGGGGAAAGTATCCAGTGGGAGAGGAGAATACAAGAGAAAAAATCCAGAGTGTGGTATACCCCAGAGTCCCCAAAAGTCATGTTTGCCTCAATTAAAAAAAATATTCCTCGAAAGTCAGGCAAGCTAAAGATTTCTACATAGGACCTATATTGGCCCTGGGACCCCTTCCTGGCTACAGGGCCCTAGCAACTCGGACTCCTTCCTGGACGTCCCTTCCCGCTGCTTGGTCCCTGTGCATCTCCCTGTATCCCCTGCAGGGCTAGGCCAGGCCTCTTGCCAGCATTCCCATTATCTTGATGCAATCTTAAATATATTTTTCATGATCGATCCACGTGAAATGAAGCTGTGCTCCTCCTGTGATTCTGACCCTTCCTCCTGGCCCACACACTGCCATGTACTACTTTTCCCTGTGTCCACACAACTTCTGAATATGGACCTTCATCCTGTGACACAGCAGAAAATATGGGGAGAGGGCCTGTGTCAGCAGCCAGACACACCTGAACGGGCACTGCTTCAGCCCCCAAGCCTTCCAGTGCCTTCATGTCCTGCCTATTGATTATGATGCAGGATGTAATATCTACCTTAAAGAGTGGCAACAATAATCAAAGAACACAAGTAACTAATTTTGCATGTTCATTAGGCATTAGTTATTACTATTAATGAATTCAAACCATTACTTTTTAAGTTTGGAAAGTGCTTGCTTAATCAAACCTCAGGCATGCACACTGCTCAATTTCATTTTCTGAAGATGAGAGAATTCTGTGAAACACCTCCCGTTCGTTTCTAGCCTACAAACGAAGCCATACGTCTGTCTCTGTTTCCCAACGCTCTCCCTCTCAGCTCTGCCTAAGCTCATCACCGGGGTGCGTAATAAGGGCTCAGTGCTCCTCCAGCATTCCAAAGGCACAGTCTCTACACCCCGGCATCACCTGCAATCCACCAGAACTTGTTTTCTGCCATTCTGCCCTTTCCCTCCCTGGAATCAATCCTCTTTGTGAGAGAGGTTGGAAGAGACATGAAGCCAGTTTCTACTTCCTGGTGGTACTTCAAAAAATGTGCAATGCGCCTTTTTTTGGAGGGCTCGTGGTTGACTTGCCTGTTTAGTAATTACAAGAGAAGACTCAAAGGCAGTAGGGTCTGGTGCAAACTCTCCCTGTCTCGGGGGCTTGCGGGAGTCTGAAGAGAGGCACAATCTTTCTCATTAGAAAACTCCTGGTGCTCTCTGATAAAGTCAAAATGTCAGGCCCTCTGCAGATGAGGATAATTTAAAAAACTGAAATGATCTAGACTTAGGTCAGAGTTCTAACTTTTCTTCCCAGCTACATCTGAAAATGATCCTTAACTTTAAAAAGAACAAACAAAAGATCCGCCAGAGCCACACTGCATTAATAAAGGAAGACTCAGTTTTAAAAACATAAAATGAAATACAATAAAATGCACTGAAGTCCAAATAGTGAGGTAACAGAATATCAAGGTGCCAGGAAGTCCTCAGGTGGAAGTTTTGAACTTTTAAAGCATTCCCACATGTATTAGCCAATTCTTATAGCAGCCATGGGAGTTGCCATTATTAAACTCGTTTACTGGGGAAGAAAATTAAAGTGCCAACTTTGCCATCGAGTCCAGCACTGTGTCATTAAGCCAGAGCCCTTACCACCTGCTCAGTCCCCAAAGCGAAGTTTCTATGTTTGTTTCTTCCCGATTCCTCTTTTTTCAGTAACTGACGCCCATGGCAATTTCTCATCTGCCAGAATGCACTACTGCTGCTCTCCAGCACCTTTGCCACGAAGCCATGCTTACTCACACAGAGTCAAGGACACACGGCCTCTGCCGGCCCCAGCAACCGTGGTGTCTCACCCACACTGTGGGTCTGTCAACAGGGACTGATGGGAAGGAGGGTTCCGATGCAGATGTGCCCACAAGACTCAGCCCTACAAACAACACCTTCAAAGGGGATGGGTGAACCTGTGGAACGTGATTTTGATAAGCCAGGACAATATTAAATAAATCAGTTAAGGCAACATGGCCCATCTCATTTACTCCTAAAGGTTGACAGCCCTTTTCCAACAGCCCTGGCCCGCAAAGTCATGGCTGTCCCACTGAGGAGTCACAGGTCTCTTCCATCTCACACTCCTGAGATGCCTATAGAGCCACTAGCCCATGCTGGACCAAGCTGCCCTGTTCTGAATCCTCCTCTCATAACATCCTCTGCATGGACTTAATCAGTGCTCTCAGGTCCCCAAAGAGATATGTGTCCTGCCTGAAGCAAACAGGTCTATGCCTTATGTTGTAAGTTACAATCTTTAAATTATGGTTTAAAGTCAAAGATATCGGTTCCAAAACTGGTGCATCATTTTCTCTGTAACCTTTGGCATTAATCTTTGAACTTCAGATTCTTTGTCTCTGATGCTGAATGACTGTGCCTATATCCCTCATGGATACTACTGCTTACTAATGTCTTCCTCCTTCTGAGGAGAAACCTCTACAAAGCCTTGCAATTTCTTAGCCCATCAGTATAATCCCAACTCTATTTCCCTTACCAGTAATAGGAGAAGCAATTTTGACCATTAAGATGTGAATGGCAATATGTTAGGGGACAGTGGGACTTAAAGAGATACACACGAGAAGAAAGGACCTTCGTTCTTCTAGGCAATGTGTGTAGATGTCATGGCCAAATCTATTGCATCTATCTTGTTTCCACAAGCAGAGGCAGCCCGAGTACACGTGCAATTCACTGAGGATTAGAGTTCAAAAGTACCTGGTGTTCCGATATCCTCACTGAACTGCTAAATTGGTAACTGATGTTGCATCAAATAATAAATACCCTTCTAACTTAGATCATCTGAGCCAGGGCTCTTTCCTACCACTGGAAGCTCAATGACAGCATATTGAATGGAAAAAAAAAAATGACAGTCTCTAACATCCAGAAATTTCTCCACGTCAGTATTATTTGCAACATTTCAGTATATTACCTTAATTGTCAAAGCCATCCTCTGAGGCTGAGCACAAAGAGGTTAAGTAACCTGCTCCATTCACTCAGGAGGGAGCGGGAAAGTGGGTCTTTGAGCACAGGCAGTCTGGTACCAGGGCCAACCACTGTGCAAAATCTCTTTCCTTACTTACATACGCTATCTCATATGGGAGTGATAGGCTTAGCTTTAAAAATAAGGCCACAGAGGTAGTCCCTAGTGCAAAGTCAGAAAAACTCAAGGATGCTGGTCATTTCGCAACCATGGTGATGTGTTCCATACTCTTCCTACAATATCAGGTATCTCCTTACCTAGCGTAAAATCTCCCAGGAGTAGCTTGATGACCTAAACCTCTGTCACAGATCTTGTATCCAATTAGACTTACACCTGATTCTCAATGCTAGCTTTCCTTCCAATGCTGCAGGCCACTCTGACCCTCAAATCAGTTTTTGAACAACACTGATTCCATTTCTTCAAGGCAGCCAACCAGAGCATCTTCTGACCATTCAGATCCACTAGGATCCACTTTCTTTTTCTTGTTCCGTAAACATTCCCACGATTTTCTGGCATCCTTATTCATTGTTCCCAAGCAATTTGATCCAGAACACCCTGAGTGAGTCTACACGATTCCATCTTTGTCAAGTCTGGAGCAATAGCTCTTTTATCTTTCAGGCGCCTGTATGAATCTGACTTGGCTGTTCCTCTATTTGCAGGTGGAACGTGGAGGTGGAAACAGGGAGCTGAGTGGTGAGAGGGAAGGTGGATTCTGCTTTACTTTGAGGGAAGAAATGCCATCATAGAACCACCGTTACCAGACAAGGGACATATTAGAATTCAGAGCTGAAGCCTACACCAGACAAACACATCAAAATTCTAGAGACAGGCCCTGGCTAGTGTGGCTCAGTGGACTGAATGCTGACCTGTAAACCAGAGGGTCACCGGTTTGATTCCCTGTTAGGGCATGTGTCTGGGTTTCAGGCCAGGGCCCCAGCAGGGGGCATGCGAGAGGCAACCACACATTGATGTTGCTCTGACTGGCGTGGCTCAGTGGATTAAATGCCAGCCTGTAAAGCAAAGGGTTGCTAGTTCGATTCCCAGACAGGGCACACGTCAGGGTTGTGGGCCATGTCCCCAGTAGGGGGCGCATGAGAGGCAACCACATAATGATGTTTCCCTCTCTTCCTCCCCCTCTCCCCTCTAAAAATAAATAAATCTTTAAAACATTTTAGAGACAGGGCTCAAGAATATGCATTTTAAACCTTTACCCAGATGATTCTAATGCATGCTCAAATCTGGGACTAACAAAGGAGCCAACAGAGGGTTTCAATGGTATCTAAGCACTTTCATATGACCTTTAAGCCTGGAGTAAAACTGTCTTCCTGATCTTCTTTTCCTTTGTTCTCTTACAACATCACATCCCACGAGGGAACCTCTCCACCATTTACAAGATCAATAGCTCCACAGGTTTAGAGAGACTACAAGAGTTCTTCCTTAGCTGCAGGGGATGCCTTCCAAGACTCCCAGTGGATGCTTAAAACTGTGGCTAGTACCAGATAGTGCCAAACCCTCTATATGCCATGTTTTTCCCCTCAACACAATACATTTTCAGCTTCTCTCTGGCATATCTAAATTGCCAGCATCACTGCTCTTGAGCTTTTGGGCCATCGTTAAGTAAAACAAGGGTGACTGGAACACGTGCACTAAGAAATCACCACCGTCACTCTGATAATCAAGAAGGCTACTAAGTGACGCTACTAAGTGACTAACAGGTGGGTACCACACACAGGGTGCAGATACCGGACAAAGGGATGATTCACCTTCTGGGACAAGGGAGCAGGATACCGTGAGACTTCATCATGCCACTCAGAACGGCAAGCAGTTTGAAACTTATGGTTTATTTCTGGAATTTTCCGTTTAAGTTTTGGACCATGGTTGACAGTAGGTACCTGACCTCAAGGATAATGGGGAACAATTTTGTATCTAATACTTCTTGGTATTCCAAAAATGGCTTGAAAATTAAGAACTAACAATATAGAGCACCTATGATAGGTGATGCCTAAGCATTTATATATATATATTAACTTTTAATCACCCTTATGACACTATCTTACAGTTATTTTTCCATACTGCAAAGGTCAAGGCAAAAAGGTTAAATCACATGCCCAAGGTCACACAGCTGATCACGGCTGACCTGGCACTGGAGCCAGGTATCTGGTTCCAGAGTTGGTGCTTTTTAACAGAAGTCTATCGAGCCAGAACTAAGGGAAAATCCAGTCATGATTTATTGCTTCACTTCACCCCAGAAGTCTTGTGAATGCGTGACACCCCCTTCCTCTGAACTTCATTTCATAACTTTCCCTGCCTTGGGGTACCCTTATACCTTCGTTATCTTTCTGCCTCTTACCCATCTACCCATTAAGGTCAGCCAAACATGGCAACCATTTTATGGGTTACAATTATAGAAGGTATTTCTTACTTTATAGGTTTGTTTTAGGAAATTTAAATCACATACGTTAAATGCTAATAAGCACAGCACCGGGCACATTGCTAGTGCGTATAGCAGATAGCTCTGTTTAATGTTCTCTTCACGGCCCCTCTCTAAGTCTTAAGATAGCCTTAGATACAAGAGATACTTTTTCTACCTACCTTTCCATAACAACAATTCAGAGGAGTGAGAATTAAAATTCTAACTCCCTCCCTATTAAGAAATCTTCCAATACATTTTGAAGCATTCTAATTAACAAAAACTTATGCTACTCATCATTACTCTTCGTTTTTCCGTAAGAGGATGCAACTATGACAGAGTGATATGTACAAGGTGGTGAGCTAGAGTCAAATGCTCTCTGACACTTGCCCGCTACGTGATCTTGCACAGGTCATTTTACCGGAGTGTGGACTTGGGTGCCAGCCAGGCCTCTGTTTCAGCCCTCGCTGTGCCATGCTGTGTACATTCGAGCAATGCTGCACGGCACCTGAAGATCTTATTAAAACACAGGTTCTGGTGCAGTCATTCTGGGGGAAAGCCATGACATTCTGTTTTTTTTAATAAATTTCAAGGTGATACTGATGTTCATGGCCTTTGAGAAGCAGTTTCCTCATCTGTTAGAAAAAGTCATCATAGCAGTAGCTACATGACACGGTTTGGGGAGGATTAAGTGACAGAGCCCATGTGAAGCCCTTAGTGCACAGCCTTAGAAAGCAAGAGGATGCACTTGGAGACACTACATGTAAAAGGCCAGTCACTAAACATGAGGAGAATGGAGCTCAGGAGCTCTCACCTTGATTCAGGTGGTAGGACAGTCCTAAAATTCGACCTTGCTTATACACAGGTGTGACAACTCTGCTTAGACATAAAGAGCCCCTCTTCTTTATATTGAAAAAGACTTCGGCTTGTGGGACGGATACAGTAAGTCTTCACTTAATATCAATAGATTCAGTGACCCTGAGTGAAGCGATGTGTAACGAATTCTGTTTTAGCAGAGGCTAATTGATATAAACAAGAAGTTACGATGGAATCTCATCCGTGTTATAAGGGAATGATGTTGAAAGTAATGGCTGATTTTAGGATCTGCTCTGTGTACCTTCCTTTATGGGCATTAGGCCTTACCTCAGTGAGATGCTGCAGAAATTAAGAAGGGGTAACTCCCCGTAAGCCATGTTTATAACTGGCTAGGGGAGACGAACACGTTTATGTCTAACAGGATTAATATGCTCATAAAACACTGGGAGTAGCAGTTTCTCTTGCCCGCTGAAAAGAACACATCATCCCGTTGAAGTCTCTTTTGTATTTTAAGTCTATATTTTATTATCATATGGATATTTACAAAACGTTCACATTTTAAATATTAAGTAGAACGCAAGTTACTGCAAACAATCGTGCCTCGCACATTTATTTAATGCCCAGGTTAAGAAAGGAAACCACATTCAATAAACATGAATCCATCCATCCCTCAGGCACACACATAGTTTTAGTTAACAGATCAAACAAAGCACAAAGGCAGTATTTGCTCACAGGTGAAATACCCAGGCAGGAATGTCTGTAAGGCTCGTGGGCATTTTCTGTTCATTAAATACATTCTAATGATAAGAATAGGGGGTCATTTAATCCAAATCACTTATTTCAATTACTTCAATTCTGGATGAGAAGTGATTTTAAATCTTTCTACCTTTCTTTTTTTCCTTCTGTATTTTCTGTAAGATGTACACTACCAAGGACTAGAGAGGCTTCCTGACGTGCTTGTTTCACAGCCTCTGTCTGCTGCCCTGGCAGAGACTCCAAAAGCCAAGACGGACACAGTTAAGCTTTGGCTCTGGGACACGTGAGTGATGTTCCCCCATGAGGAGTGCATTTCCTCTCCCGCACGGCACTCCACAGCCTCCACGCAGCACCTCGGTTCCCTGTGACCTGCACGCGAGAGCTCTCCTCCCTCGTCCCTAGGGCCCCTTCCACGCAGACCTAAATGAGAGCAGCTATCGACACAAACGCAATACTTAAGGGACAAACAGGCTGTGAGCTAGCCACAGAGGGCTCTTCTGCTTTTGACCTTGGCCAGAGAGCGTCCAAGTGATAGAGTTCTTAAGAGAATTTATTTCTGACATTAAGCTTCTCTATATAGATAGACCTTTTTTGACTGCCTTAGCAATTATATTTTGTAAACTTTTCCACAGAGAACTTTCATGTCTGCCCGTCTGGGGTCATCAGACATTACATATTTATTGAGCACCTACTATATGCCAGGTAATGTACCAGGCACTGGCACACAGACCAGACGCAGTCCCTGACATCAACAAGCTATGGCACAGCACCCAGAGGGGCGCTGGTAGGAAATGTTGTACTTTTAATGTCTGCAGAAACCCTTCTTGCAATCTTTCCTCCCATTTACAATTGTAACACTTTTATGAACCCCTATTATAGAGTTCTTTTAGTTTTATTTTTAACTCATTTTAAAAATGTCATCTTTACCCCCCCCCCCCCGAATGTAGACAGTATCTGGTGAATTTCACAAGGATCTGAGCTGATCGTGGGCTTTAATACATTCATTCATTCATAGGCACACATTCAAGAGACCATGAGTCCTTTTCAGAGCAGCCATGAGATGCCAGGCTTTGCGGCAGCATGAGTATAGTCACCAGCCCTCAAGATGCTCCGGGCCCAGTCCGCAAGGAGGAAACACTCTCGGTGAGCGTGGTATGACGTGCAGTACCATGGGACATTCAGAAAAGGGATGGCAAGGGCGGCTTCACAGAGGAAGAAATATGTAAGTCATTGGTTCATGTATGCACAGCTTGACTAGAAACATAAGGGTGTTAATAGAAGTATTTTATATCCTATAAGCCTAATAGTGTTAATACAAGCAGTAAAGACAAATCTTGAGAAATAAGTAATAGTAATAGAATACATGGCCTAAGGCTATCCAAACATGAAGTCAATTATTTAAAATAAAAGATGATGGCGTGAACTTAGTTGTGTTGCTGTTCAACGCTGTCTTGGGCTTGAGTGGTGCAAGATGTTTCAGTTGCAGAAAATTGAATTAGATTATCAGATGTTTTGCATTTCCAGCACAAGCATTATGTGTTTGGTAACAAGGTTTGTCATTTCGGTCAGTCAAGTTAGGATGAATCAAAGAGACAAATGTCCAAGAGGGAGACCTAATCGACAGCAGAACTAATACTCTGTCTTCCACAGAGGTCGACGAAGCCCAGTTTCCTTCCAAGCGCGATTATGACTTAAGGTCTGTGCTTATCGGGCGTCTGGTCTGAACCGTTTCTAACGGAACGCGCGGACTTGCAAACTGGCAGGAGGACAGTAATAAATGAAACAGAATTCTGCCCTCATCATAATTGCCCCTGTGGTGTGCTGTTGACTCTCAGCTAAAGAAACATTTCATTTACTGAAGCTATTGGTCTGATCCAATCCGCAGCTTCTTCCCTCAACCTTATTTGCAGATCAATCGCCATGATTAAAGTTAGGGGATGTAAAGGGGCCAACTGCTGAGTCAACTGTTAGAGGTGCTTACTGCAGTGGTATTCCCATCCTGCTGGTTGAGTTTCTGTTTCTAAGCAGGGAGGATTCAAAAAATGGCTGAACGCTCCAAAGCAGATGATGGGGAGCCGGATCCACACAGGGAAAGAAGAACATAGGAATGAGAAGTCATGAAAAAATAGGGTAAGTTCTGGAAAACTAAATTTTTCGCAACTACGGTGTGACTTCACCTTTCCTTCAGTGACTAAGACTACTGAGCTAATGAAGCCAGTTTTGAGTGTATACAGAGGTGTACACACTCAACCATGGATCTGTGCTCATGCCTAATGACTAACTCCAGCCGACCACCTTCAGCAGAACAGGCCAACCATATCGACACCCACGTGTCAACAGGGCTAAAGCCAAATCCTAAAGCCAAACAAGAATCTACTCACATCTCCACCTGGCCCTGCGTTTCCTTCCAGGTATACCGGAGGATGTGTACCTTCCTATTCCTCCAAGTACACAATTGATCCTATTCCTCCCGCTTTGCCAGGACACTCGCCTATCGTACTTGCCTTTCTTTCCCCCACACTGTTTTCCTGTAATGATCCTTCCAGTCAATATTGAGCTGTCCTAAATCTCTGTCTTATATCAAAAACAGTGTTTGGATACACATTCCACTGTCTTCTCCTTCATGAAAGTGTGGCCTATATCATTCCTTGCAATCTAATCTTGAACCTACTCAATCTAGGATTATTCAACCAACACACTTCCCACAAACATCACCAAATGGCTTCAATGGCAACAACTGAAGAGGGAAGGGGGGGTGGAGAGTGATATTGAAAGAGAAACATCAATTGGTTGCCTTCTCATGTGCGCCCTGAACAGGGATTGAACCTGCAACCCGGGCATGTGCCCTGACCAGGAATCAAACCTGTGACCTTTCAGTCTGCGGGATGACGCTCCAGCTGAGCCACACTAGCCAGAGCTCGCACCTCCACTTTCAACCTATTTCTAAGTGACAACAATTAGACTCTGAAAATATTTCTTCATTCATTCATTTCTACCTTGCTCTACTTTAAATTAGCATCTTCTTCCTCTGACTACTGAGATAGCTTTTCACCAGTGCCTCCCCCATCAGTTCTGGTACCCATACCAAACTGTTCTCCCCACTTTAGCCACAAAGATCTTTTCTGCTTAAAAACCACCTACTGGCTTCCAAAGGTCCTCAGAACAAAGACCCCATTCCTCACATTGACCTAAATGACCCAGCGTGACTGCTACTGACTCCTCTCCTGTTCCTCTCACTCCAGCCCCCACCACTCCACCCCCACCTTCCCTCATCTGTTCTGGGTCAGACACATGTTTTTGTCTGCAGTGATCTTCCACCCCATCTTTGCTTGATTCTATTCCCCCTTGGGTGGTAGCCATCTTGAGGGGAATTACCCTGATCCCTAAATCTAGATAATCCCCACTGGCTATTGTCCTCATAGAACCACAATTCCTGCCTTTAGAAAGCTGTAATGATTTGGGTTAATATCTGCCCCTCCCATCTGCCCAGGTACATCTCCTGAGATCAGTGAATGCATGTGCTTTTGCCCTTTGGTTCACATGGTATCGTCAGCACCTAGACTGGTACCTGATTGCAAATGAATGTTCAAAGAATACTTCCCTGCCAGTAATTATTAATATTAATGAATAAGAAGTTCCTTTCTTGATGGGCGGTTCAAAGGATATTGCTTTAATTTAGTATTTTGATGAAATTTTCATCTATGCACACCCACACTACCCTTAATATACCTCTAAAATAATCTAGTTTCCTGATCTCCATTGAACCCAGGACTGAGTTCTGCAGGACTCATAAACTGAGGACTGCAATGAACAAGTTAGCTGTCTCTGAGAGGCCCCCGAAAAAGAGCAGACAGAATGGAAATACGGTGAAGCCTCACCGCCTTTAAAATCAGACGGAAATTACTTTAAAGCTTGCCTCTAAATCATGGCTTTTCTCCTACTTAATAGAGCCTCTGCCAGCCAAATAGAAATGTTCACACTCTTCCAGAATTCTGCAAGGGGAAATGTTTTTGACATCCTTTCCTTATCTCTATGCACACTGACTTTTCCCGGTGCTTCTGTTCCAAGGTCTGACAGTACCCAGGCAAGTCCAGATTCCTCGGTCTCTTTGCCTGTGATTAAAAATAAGCTCCCAGCCATCAGTTGGCAATAAGCTCAGCTGTCAAGCATCTAGTCCCCACTCAGTCACTCTTCTTTATGCCCCGGGCCATCCCCATAGTACCATCCTCTAATCCAAACCCCGGGCCCTGGAGACTATACAGAGAAAGAAATCTGAAATTCTGGGTAGAAAAAGTAGCAAAACTATGTTTCTAAGATTCCTCCACCAGAGACTTTGAAAATAAAACAGTTTAAAAGAAGAGTACAATTAAAGCAGGGCAAGGGAAAGTCCTGTTTTTATAAAATAGAATTGAAATACACGGGAAAGATGCACTAAAATCACAAAAATTGTATAACTGACATATTTTGATGTAGACGGACACACCATTCTAATCTGTCAGACGTACTCTGGACAATTGCATCTGAATAAATATTTCAAACATTTGCCTCAACTTATGCAAGGCGCATGCTTTAACAATTAGAATTCTGCCAGTGTGTACAAATGGCTTGAATAACAAACAGCTGAATGGAACGTATGCTTATCATCATGGTCACTATCTGTAATTCTTAGGAAATCAATTCTTTCTAGAGATTATAATTTCCTATCTGTAAAATGAACATAACACCACTTGGCTTTCTCACAGGATTTTTTGAAGAGTAACAAAAATATTATAACATAAGTAGAGGTTCTAGGAGTTTAGGAAAGATACTGTATTACCATACTTCAGTCATTAGGGTAAATAATCCAATCACTTCAAAAAGTTCATTATAATGCAAAGTAGTGTTTGAGAATAACAGCATGTTTAACACATTATTTAATTTTCTTCAGAAACATTTTGAACTAAACTCTCAGGAATTGTTCTGAAGAGACACCAATGATTTAATTAGACACTTTGTTATAGGAAACTACGTAATTTTATATTTAACTTGAACTCTAAATGCCAATAATCTCACAGAGAAGGTAGCTTACATTTTGTTTAGAGATCAGGAGAGGCAAGGCCAACTGAAAGGAATCTGCAATCATTTAGAACAAACACGCAAGATGGGAAGTTGTGAAAGGTCATTTTGAGAATCTGAAGCTTCAGGCAGCATCCTTTTTTATCCATCAGCTAGTTCAAGTTACTTAAATCGCCTCTCAACATAATCAACTGTTATTGGAAAACAAAATAACAAAATCAAATTAATTTCTAAATATTTTCATGGATATTCCCTTTGTTTAAGAGAACACTTCAGCTATCAATTTCGGTAATTTTCCCTGTGATACTGTAGTAAAACCTAGAAATGCACGGTCTCTTGGTCACAGAATTATAGTGAGCAGTTTATCAATTAAAGAAAAAAAACAAAGTGTCCATAAAAACCCACTATAAGGCAAATCAAACTTATTAAAAAACTCAATAATATTCTGTTTAATTTAAAAACTCCCAAATATTCGATATTGGATTTTTTCTTTCATATTTATAACACCAACAGCACTTTTTGTTTTAAATCCCTTTGTGGGTACAGATTTTTTTTTTGTTGGTTTGTTTCCTTTTTTGTTTTGCTATCCTAACAACCTAAATCTACCTTAAAATTACTTGCCAAGTGGAAAATCAAACTGAGTAATTATAAACGTGAGGTCAACAACAACAGGAAGTGCAATGGAGCATGTAAGCCGTTGGCTTCTAGAACCGCCATGCTGCCGCATTCCCTAACACACAGCCCACACTCCCTCTCAGAGAGGATAGCACGCTCCCTAGTATCAAGACCAGGAACAGATGCTTAACTGCAAAGCAAACTGTTTTTTGTCACAGGCTCCCCTGAAGCAAATCTTTATTGTGGACAAAATTACAGTACAGATAAGAGCAAATTTTTGTGGTCATCATGTATATATGGTAGCTTCTGGGACCCCAAGTTCTCAACCTCTGATGACCAACTGTAGCTTTCCCTCTGTTAAGGATGAGAATGCTAGTCCAGTAGTCGCTTTGTATTTCCCTTTATGGATTTTAAGCCCACTAGCAAAGTTATTTCTTCTGACTTACATCTTGTCACAGTTAAAATAAAAAGAAAATAGACAAAGGATAAGAAATCAGCGTGTTCTGAGAAGATATCTATCTGCTGCAGTTGACCTAAACTTGAAGCTCATTCTTTGCTTAAGGAAATAATAGCAAGAAGATGTAGACTTACATTTAGACTTTAGGGAAGAAATGAACATATAAAAGTATAGTATTCAGGACGCAATGGAAAATAAAATTAGGAAGTGAAATATTTGAGATGATTTCATTTTTGTCGAGTACTTGCTTCATGAAAAGCCATCTACCAAAAGAGAAGCTGAAGGACACTCTTGTCTTCTTACAGAGTTACAACAGGATGAGAAGGAAATGGGCAAAAATACACTAAGGAAGAAGGCACCTGACTAAGAAGTATTTCCACATAAGCTAAGGACAGTAATATACATGGCTGATACATAGTCAAATTCTAGAAAATAAAGATTTGCGGATATAATAAGAAAATGCAGTTAAAGTACCAGAAGCATATGGCAGGCAGTGGGGGGTAGATCAAACCAAAGGGTACACATGTCACAACATACCATTTTGTCAATTCCCACAGACCATTCCTAGAGGCTGTAAAAACAGAAAATCATTTTGAGTTGTAGATCACCACCCACTGAGAAACAATTTCTAAAGTGTTTCCTTCTTCTGGGAGCGTATTTTTCAGCATTTTCTGCCACACGCTACCCAGAAGAATAATGCTGAGGGTCCTCATTTCATGGAAATAAACACACAAAACATCTCATATTTAAAAGTTAGTTAAAATGAAAAGGCATGGTGATACAATGATCTAGTATGGGGGGTATCTTTAAATAATGAGATCTTTTGTGCAGTTCAGGTGGAATCTAATTTACCAAACATGGGCCTATTGTTTAAAGCCAAGTCTGTCCTGTTAACAGTTCCTGTTAAAATAAGCACTCATTTAATGCTTATCTTAAAAAAGTACACACAGCAAATAAATGATTACATGCTCTCTATAACAGAACATTTATATTTCACGTTCATAAAAGCTTCAAACATGAAGAGACGCCTTCTGGAAAGATAACCTTGTTTGATGATACCTATTAGAAAAAGGCTTTCTTAGTAAAGTTCACACAGATGCCTCAACCATCCAAATGTAAACAAACAAATGGAAACCACTGGTGATCTTTTAAAAACTAATGTTAATTCTGTAAAGTTCTCGCACTAAAAACTAGGCCTATCACTACAGTCTATTTGTGGCTATTTTGTAAGCAATTATAGCCAATTCAGTTCTTTAGGCACACAGTAATTAAAAATAAAGCAAATAAGGAATAGGAAAAGAATGCTATAGGTGAGTGGATGAAAAAGAAAAAGAAACCTAAGAAATACTAAAACATTTCTTTTGTTAAATAAAAAATATAAAACGACTCCTAAGAATTCAAAGTACAGAGCAACCCGCAGCCGTCTGGCTGGAAATGACAATCAGGATTAAACTCCTTACTGTCTCCTGAGCCCCACTCTTCATAATGAAAACCTAAATCACTCAAAACACTAAATACGGGTCACGCTGACCAGGCAGAGGCATCATATAATGGGCTTAAAGACATTTCCATCCAAGATTATCAGAGTGCTTGTTTTAGTTCTGGTGTATAAGAGAAAACTTGGGTTATCTAGAAATGTCTCTTCCATGGGAAATTAA
>VMDR010001038.1:76366-152831 GCA_007922815.1 Macrotus californicus
AACCAGGGATTTTCTTATTTTGCAATTCTGTTTTATCTTTGGCAGCCAGAAACATAAGTATAGAGATGTCTTATTTGTTTTACCTTATTTAAGATTGCAGATAGGAAATCTATAATCTTGGTTATATTTTAATCATCATCATTGGCTGGTTTGTTCCATGAGATCAAAGCTAGTGATAATCACAATGACTATGAAAGGATTAATTTCCCATGGAAGAGACATTTCTAGATAACCCAAGTTTTCTCTTATACACCAGAACTAAAACAAGCACTCTGATAATCTTGGATGGAAATGTCTTTAAGCCCATTATATGATGCCTCTGCCTGGTCAGCGTGACCCGTATTTAGTGTTTTGAGTGATTTAGGTTTTCATTATGAAGAGTGGGGCTCAGGAGACAGTAAGGAGTTTAATCCTGATTGTCATTTCCAGCCAGACGGCTGCGGGTTGCTCTGTACTTTGAATTCTTAGGAGTCGTTTTATATTTTTTATTTAACAAAAGAAATGTTTTAGTATTTCTTAGGTTTCTTTTTCTTTTTCATCCACTCACCTATAGCATTCTTTTCCTATTCCTTATTTGCTTTATTTTTAATTACTGTGTGCCTAAAGAACTGAATTGGCTATAATTGCTTACAAAATAGCCACAAATAGACTGTAGTGATAGGCCTAGTTTTTAGTGCGAGAACTTTACAGAATTAACATTAGTTTTTAAAAGATCACCAGTGGTTTCCATTTGTTTGTTTACATTTGGATGGTTGAGGCATCTGTGTGAACTTTACTAAGAAAGCCTTTTTCTAATAGGTATCATCAAACAAGGTTATCTTTCCAGAAGGCGTCTCTTCATGTTTGAAGCTTTTATGAACGTGAAATATAAATGTTCTGTTATAGAGAGCATGTAATCATTTATTTGCTGTGTGTACTTTTTTAAGATAAGCATTAAATGAGTGCTTATTTTAACAGGAACTGTTAACAGGACAGACTTGGCTTTAAACAATAGGCCCATGTTTGGTAAATTAGATTCCACCTGAACTGCACAAAAGATCTCATTATTTAAAGATACCCCCCATACTAGATCATTGTATCACCATGCCTTTTCATTTTAACTAACTTTTAAATATGAGATGTTTTGTGTGTTTATTTCCATGAAATGAGGACCCTCAGCATTATTCTTCTGGGTAGCGTGTGGCAGAAAATGCTGAAAAATACGCTCCCAGAAGAAGGAAACACTTTAGAAATTGTTTCTCAGTGGGTGGTGATCTACAACTCAAAATGATTTTCTGTTTTTACAGCCTCTAGGAATGGTCTGTGGGAATTGACAAAATGGTATGTTGTGACATGTGTACCCTTTGGTTTGATCTACCCCCCACTGCCTGCCATATGCTTCTGGTACTTTAACTGCATTTTCTTATTATATCCGCAAATCTTTATTTTCTAGAATTTGACTATGTATCAGCCATGTATATTACTGTCCTTAGCTTATGTGGAAATACTTCTTAGTCAGGTGCCTTCTTCCTTAGTGTATTTTTGCCCATTTCCTTCTCATCCTGTTGTAACTCTGTAAGAAGACAAGAGTGTCCTTCAGCTTCTCTTTTGGTAGATGGCTTTTCATGAAGCAAGTACTCGACAAAAATGAAATCATCTCAAATATTTCACTTCCTAATTTTATTTTCCATTGCGTCCTGAATACTATACTTTTATATGTTCATTTCTTCCCTAAAGTCTAAATGTAAGTCTACATCTTCTTGCTATTATTTCCTTAAGCAAAGAATGAGCTTCAAGTTTAGGTCAACTGCAGCAGATAGATATCTTCTCAGAACACGCTGATTTCTTATCCTTTGTCTATTTTCTTTTTATTTTAACTGTGACAAGATGTAAGTCAGAAGAAATAACTTTGCTAGTGGGCTTAAAATCCATAAAGGGAAATACAAAGCGACTACTGGACTAGCATTCTCATCCTTAACAGAGGGAAAGCTACAGTTGGTCATCAGAGGTTGAGAACTTGGGGTCCCAGAAGCTACCATATATACATGATGACCACAAAAATTTGCTCTTATCTGTACTGTAATTTTGTCCACAATAAAGATTTGCTTCAGGGGAGCCTGTGACAAAAAACAGTTTGCTTTGCAGTTAAGCATCTGTTCCTGGTCTTGATACTAGGGAGCGTGCTATCCTCTCTGAGAGGGAGTGTGGGCTGTGTGTTAGGGAATGCGGCAGCATGGCGGTTCTAGAAGCCAACGGCTTACATGCTCCATTGCACTTCCTGTTGTTGTTGACCTCACGTTTATAATTACTCAGTTTGATTTTCCACTTGGCAAGTAATTTTAAGGTAGATTTAGGTTGTTAGGATAGCAAAACAAAAAAGGAAACAAACCAACAAAAAAAAAATCTGTACCCACAAAGGGATTTAAAACAAAAAGTGCTGTTGGTGTTATAAATATGAAAGAAAAAATCCAATATCGAATATTTGGGAGTTTTTAAATTAAACAGAATATTATTGAGTTTTTTAATAAGTTTGATTTGCCTTATAGTGGGTTTTTATGGACACTTTGTTTTTTTTCTTTAATTGATAAACTGCTCACTATAATTCTGTGACCAAGAGACCGTGCATTTCTAGGTTTTACTACAGTATCACAGGGAAAATTACCGAAATTGATAGCTGAAGTGTTCTCTTAAACAAAGGGAATATCCATGAAAATATTTAGAAATTAATTTGATTTTGTTATTTTGTTTTCCAATAACAGTTGATTATGTTGAGAGGCGATTTAAGTAACTTGAACTAGCTGATGGATAAAAAAGGATGCTGCCTGAAGCTTCAGATTCTCAAAATGACCTTTCACAACTTCCCATCTTGCGTGTTTGTTCTAAATGATTGCAGATTCCTTTCAGTTGGCCTTGCCTCTCCTGATCTCTAAACAAAATGTAAGCTACCTTCTCTGTGAGATTATTGGCATTTAGAGTTCAAGTTAAATATAAAATTACGTAGTTTCCTATAACAAAGTGTCTAATTAAATCATTGGTGTCTCTTCAGAACAATTCCTGAGAGTTTAGTTCAAAATGTTTCTGAAGAAAATTAAATAATGTGTTAAACATGCTGTTATTCTCAAACACTACTTTGCATTATAATGAACTTTTTGAAGTGATTGGATTATTTACCCTAATGACTGAAGTATGGTAATACAGTATCTTTCCTAAACTCCTAGAACCTCTACTTATGTTATAATATTTTTGTTACTCTTCAAAAAATCCTGTGAGAAAGCCAAGTGGTGTTATGTTCATTTTACAGATAGGAAATTATAATCTCTAGAAAGAATTGATTTCCTAAGAATTACAGATAGTGACCATGATGATAAGCATACGTTCCATTCAGCTGTTTGTTATTCAAGCCATTTGTACACACTGGCAGAATTCTAATTGTTAAAGCATGCGCCTTGCATAAGTTGAGGCAAATGTTTGAAATATTTATTCAGATGCAATTGTCCAGAGTACGTCTGACAGATTAGAATGGTGTGTCCGTCTACATCAAAATATGTCAGTTATACAATTTTTGTGATTTTAGTGCATCTTTCCCGTGTATTTCAATTCTATTTTATAAAAACAGGACTTTCCCTTGCCCTGCTTTAATTGTACTCTTCTTTTAAACTGTTTTATTTTCAAAGTCTCTGGTGGAGGAATCTTAGAAACATAGTTTTGCTACTTTTTCTACCCAGAATTTCAGATTTCTTTCTCTGTATAGTCTCCAGGGCCCGGGGTTTGGATTAGAGGATGGTACTATGGGGATGGCCCGGGGCATAAAGAAGAGTGACTGAGTGGGGACTAGATGCTTGACAGCTGAGCTTATTGCCAACTGATGGCTGGGAGCTTATTTTTAATCACAGGCAAAGAGACCGAGGAATCTGGACTTGCCTGGGTACTGTCAGACCTTGGAACAGAAGCACCGGGAAAAGTCAGTGTGCATAGAGATAAGGAAAGGATGTCAAAAACATTTCCCCTTGCAGAATTCTGGAAGAGTGTGAACATTTCTATTTGGCTGGCAGAGGCTCTATTAAGTAGGAGAAAAGCCATGATTTAGAGGCAAGCTTTAAAGTAATTTCCGTCTGATTTTAAAGGCGGTGAGGCTTCACCGTATTTCCATTCTGTCTGCTCTTTTTCGGGGGCCTCTCAGAGACAGCTAACTTGTTCATTGCAGTCCTCAGTTTATGAGTCCTGCAGAACTCAGTCCTGGGTTCAATGGAGATCAGGAAACTAGATTATTTTAGAGGTATATTAAGGGTAGTGTGGGTGTGCATAGATGAAAATTTCATCAAAATACTAAATTAAAGCAATATCCTTTGAACCGCCCATCAAGAAAGGAACTTCTTATTCATTAATATTAATAATTACTGGCAGGGA
This sequence comes from Macrotus californicus, assembly GCA_007922815.1. Lineage (NCBI taxonomy): Eukaryota > Metazoa > Chordata > Mammalia > Chiroptera > Phyllostomidae > Macrotus > Macrotus californicus. The sequence goes on from VMDR010001038.1 coordinate 80,753, forward strand.
AGTATTCTTTGAACATTCATTTGCAATCAGGTACCAGTCTAGGTGCTGACGATACCATGTGAACCAAAGGGCAAAAGCACATGCATTCACTGATCTCAGGAGATGTACCTGGGCAGATGGGAGGGGCAGATATTAACCCAAATCATTACAGCTTTCTAAAGGCAGGAATTGTGGTTCTATGAGGACAATAGCCAGTGGGGATTATCTAGATTTAGGGATCAGGGTAATTCCCCTCAAGATGGCTACCACCCAAGGGGGAATAGAATCAAGCAAAGATGGGGTGGAAGATCACTGCAGACAAAAACATGTGTCTGACCCAGAACAGATGAGGGAAGGTGGGGGTGGAGTGGTGGGGGCTGGAGTGAGAGGAACAGGAGAGGAGTCAGTAGCAGTCACGCTGGGTCATTTAGGTCAATGTGAGGAATGGGGTCTTTGTTCTGAGGACCTTTGGAAGCCAGTAGGTGGTTTTTAAGCAGAAAAGATCTTTGTGGCTAAAGTGGGGAGAACAGTTTGGTATGGGTACCAGAACTGATGGGGGAGGCACTGGTGAAAAGCTATCTCAGTAGTCAGAGGAAGAAGATGCTAATTTAAAGTAGAGCAAGGTAGAAATGAATGAATGAAGAAATATTTTCAGAGTCTAATTGTTGTCACTTAGAAATAGGTTGAAAGTGGAGGTGCGAGCTCTGGCTAGTGTGGCTCAGCTGGAGCGTCATCCCGCAGACTGAAAGGTCACAGGTTTGATTCCTGGTCAGGGCACATGCCCGGGTTGCAGGTTCAATCCCTGTTCAGGGCGCACATGAGAAGGCAACCAATTGATGTTTCTCTTTCAATATCACTCTCCACCCCCCCTTCCCTCTTCAGTTGTTGCCATTGAAGCCATTTGGTGATGTTTGTGGGAAGTGTGTTGGTTGAATAATCCTAGATTGAGTAGGTTCAAGATTAGATTGCAAGGAATGATATAGGCCACACTTTCATGAAGGAGAAGACAGTGGAATGTGTATCCAAACACTGTTTTTGATATAAGACAGAGATTTAGGACAGCTCAATATTGACTGGAAGGATCATTACAGGAAAACAGTGTGGGGGAAAGAAAGGCAAGTACGATAGGCGAGTGTCCTGGCAAAGCGGGAGGAATAGGATCAATTGTGTACTTGGAGGAATAGGAAGGTACACATCCTCCGGTATACCTGGAAGGAAACGCAGGGCCAGGTGGAGATGTGAGTAGATTCTTGTTTGGCTTTAGGATTTGGCTTTAGCCCTGTTGACACGTGGGTGTCGATATGGTTGGCCTGTTCTGCTGAAGGTGGTCGGCTGGAGTTAGTCATTAGGCATGAGCACAGATCCATGGTTGAGTGTGTACACCTCTGTATACACTCAAAACTGGCTTCATTAGCTCAGTAGTCTTAGTCACTGAAGGAAAGGTGAAGTCACACCGTAGTTGCGAAAAATTTAGTTTTCCAGAACTTACCCTATTTTTTCATGACTTCTCATTCCTATGTTCTTCTTTCCCTGTGTGGATCCGGCTCCCCATCATCTGCTTTGGAGCGTTCAGCCATTTTTTGAATCCTCCCTGCTTAGAAACAGAAACTCAACCAGCAGGATGGGAATACCACTGCAGTAAGCACCTCTAACAGTTGACTCAGCAGTTGGCCCCTTTACATCCCCTAACTTTAATCATGGCGATTGATCTGCAAATAAGGTTGAGGGAAGAAGCTGCGGATTGGATCAGACCAATAGCTTCAGTAAATGAAATGTTTCTTTAGCTGAGAGTCAACAGCACACCACAGGGGCAATTATGATGAGGGCAGAATTCTGTTTCATTTATTACTGTCCTCCTGCCAGTTTGCAAGTCCGCGCGTTCCGTTAGAAACGGTTCAGACCAGACGCCCGATAAGCACAGACCTTAAGTCATAATCGCGCTTGGAAGGAAACTGGGCTTCGTCGACCTCTGTGGAAGACAGAGTATTAGTTCTGCTGTCGATTAGGTCTCCCTCTTGGACATTTGTCTCTTTGATTCATCCTAACTTGACTGACCGAAATGACAAACCTTGTTACCAAACACATAATGCTTGTGCTGGAAATGCAAAACATCTGATAATCTAATTCAATTTTCTGCAACTGAAACATCTTGCACCACTCAAGCCCAAGACAGCGTTGAACAGCAACACAACTAAGTTCACGCCATCATCTTTTATTTTAAATAATTGACTTCATGTTTGGATAGCCTTAGGCCATGTATTCTATTACTATTACTTATTTCTCAAGATTTGTCTTTACTGCTTGTATTAACACTATTAGGCTTATAGGATATAAAATACTTCTATTAACACCCTTATGTTTCTAGTCAAGCTGTGCATACATGAACCAATGACTTACATATTTCTTCCTCTGTGAAGCCGCCCTTGCCATCCCTTTTCTGAATGTCCCATGGTACTGCACGTCATACCACGCTCACCGAGAGTGTTTCCTCCTTGCGGACTGGGCCCGGAGCATCTTGAGGGCTGGTGACTATACTCATGCTGCCGCAAAGCCTGGCATCTCATGGCTGCTCTGAAAAGGACTCATGGTCTCTTGAATGTGTGCCTATGAATGAATGAATGTATTAAAGCCCACGATCAGCTCAGATCCTTGTGAAATTCACCAGATACTGTCTACATTCGGGGGGGGGGGGGTAAAGATGACATTTTTAAAATGAGTTAAAAATAAAACTAAAAGAACTCTATAATAGGGGTTCATAAAAGTGTTACAATTGTAAATGGGAGGAAAGATTGCAAGAAGGGTTTCTGCAGACATTAAAAGTACAACATTTCCTACCAGCGCCCCTCTGGGTGCTGTGCCATAGCTTGTTGATGTCAGGGACTGCGTCTGGTCTGTGTGCCAGTGCCTGGTACATTACCTGGCATATAGTAGGTGCTCAATAAATATGTAATGTCTGATGACCCCAGACGGGCAGACATGAAAGTTCTCTGTGGAAAAGTTTACAAAATATAATTGCTAAGGCAGTCAAAAAAGGTCTATCTATATAGAGAAGCTTAATGTCAGAAATAAATTCTCTTAAGAACTCTATCACTTGGACGCTCTCTGGCCAAGGTCAAAAGCAGAAGAGCCCTCTGTGGCTAGCTCACAGCCTGTTTGTCCCTTAAGTATTGCGTTTGTGTCGATAGCTGCTCTCATTTAGGTCTGCGTGGAAGGGGCCCTAGGGACGAGGGAGGAGAGCTCTCGCGTGCAGGTCACAGGGAACCGAGGTGCTGCGTGGAGGCTGTGGAGTGCCGTGCGGGAGAGGAAATGCACTCCTCATGGGGGAACATCACTCACGTGTCCCAGAGCCAAAGCTTAACTGTGTCCGTCTTGGCTTTTGGAGTCTCTGCCAGGGCAGCAGACAGAGGCTGTGAAACAAGCACGTCAGGAAGCCTCTCTAGTCCTTGGTAGTGTACATCTTACAGAAAATACAGAAGGAAAAAAAGAAAGGTAGAAAGATTTAAAATCACTTCTCATCCAGAATTGAAGTAATTGAAATAAGTGATTTGGATTAAATGACCCCCTATTCTTATCATTAGAATGTATTTAATGAACAGAAAATGCCCACGAGCCTTACAGACATTCCTGCCTGGGTATTTCACCTGTGAGCAAATACTGCCTTTGTGCTTTGTTTGATCTGTTAACTAAAACTATGTGTGTGCCTGAGGGATGGATGGATTCATGTTTATTGAATGTGGTTTCCTTTCTTAACCTGGGCATTAAATAAATGTGCGAGGCACGATTGTTTGCAGTAACTTGCGTTCTACTTAATATTTAAAATGTGAACGTTTTGTAAATATCCATATGATAATAAAATATAGACTTAAAATACAAAAGAGACTTCAACGGGATGATGTGTTCTTTTCAGCGGGCAAGAGAAACTGCTACTCCCAGTGTTTTATGAGCATATTAATCCTGTTAGACATAAACGTGTTCGTCTCCCCTAGCCAGTTATAAACATGGCTTACGGGGAGTTACCCCTTCTTAATTTCTGCAGCATCTCACTGAGGTAAGGCCTAATGCCCATAAAGGAAGGTACACAGAGCAGATCCTAAAATCAGCCATTACTTTCAACATCATTCCCTTATAACACGGATGAGATTCCATCGTAACTTCTTGTTTATATCAATTAGCCTCTGCTAAAACAGAATTCGTTACACATCGCTTCACTCAGGGTCACTGAATCTATTGATATTAAGTGAAGACTTACTGTATCCGTCCCACAAGCCGAAGTCTTTTTCAATATAAAGAAGAGGGGCTCTTTATGTCTAAGCAGAGTTGTCACACCTGTGTATAAGCAAGGTCGAATTTTAGGACTGTCCTACCACCTGAATCAAGGTGAGAGCTCCTGAGCTCCATTCTCCTCATGTTTAGTGACTGGCCTTTTACATGTAGTGTCTCCAAGTGCATCCTCTTGCTTTCTAAGGCTGTGCACTAAGGGCTTCACATGGGCTCTGTCACTTAATCCTCCCCAAACCGTGTCATGTAGCTACTGCTATGATGACTTTTTCTAACAGATGAGGAAACTGCTTCTCAAAGGCCATGAACATCAGTATCACCTTGAAATTTATTAAAAAAAACAGAATGTCATGGCTTTCCCCCAGAATGACTGCACCAGAACCTGTGTTTTAATAAGATCTTCAGGTGCCGTGCAGCATTGCTCGAATGTACACAGCATGGCACAGCGAGGGCTGAAACAGAGGCCTGGCTGGCACCCAAGTCCACACTCCGGTAAAATGACCTGTGCAAGATCACGTAGCGGGCAAGTGTCAGAGAGCATTTGACTCTAGCTCACCACCTTGTACATATCACTCTGTCATAGTTGCATCCTCTTACGGAAAAACGAAGAGTAATGATGAGTAGCATAAGTTTTTGTTAATTAGAATGCTTCAAAATGTATTGGAAGATTTCTTAATAGGGAGGGAGTTAGAATTTTAATTCTCACTCCTCTGAATTGTTGTTATGGAAAGGTAGGTAGAAAAAGTATCTCTTGTATCTAAGGCTATCTTAAGACTTAGAGAGGGGCCGTGAAGAGAACATTAAACAGAGCTATCTGCTATACGCACTAGCAATGTGCCCGGTGCTGTGCTTATTAGCATTTAACGTATGTGATTTAAATTTCCTAAAACAAACCTATAAAGTAAGAAATACCTTCTATAATTGTAACCCATAAAATGGTTGCCATGTTTGGCTGACCTTAATGGGTAGATGGGTAAGAGGCAGAAAGATAACGAAGGTATAAGGGTACCCCAAGGCAGGGAAAGTTATGAAATGAAGTTCAGAGGAAGGGGGTGTCACGCATTCACAAGACTTCTGGGGTGAAGTGAAGCAATAAATCATGACTGGATTTTCCCTTAGTTCTGGCTCGATAGACTTCTGTTAAAAAGCACCAACTCTGGAACCAGATACCTGGCTCCAGTGCCAGGTCAGCCGTGATCAGCTGTGTGACCTTGGGCATGTGATTTAACCTTTTTGCCTTGACCTTTGCAGTATGGAAAAATAACTGTAAGATAGTGTCATAAGGGTGATTAAAAGTTAATATATATATATAAATGCTTAGGCATCACCTATCATAGGTGCTCTATATTGTTAGTTCTTAATTTTCAAGCCATTTTTGGAATACCAAGAAGTATTAGATACAAAATTGTTCCCCATTATCCTTGAGGTCAGGTACCTACTGTCAACCATGGTCCAAAACTTAAACGGAAAATTCCAGAAATAAACCATAAGTTTCAAACTGCTTGCCGTTCTGAGTGGCATGATGAAGTCTCACGGTATCCTGCTCCCTTGTCCCAGAAGGTGAATCATCCCTTTGTCCGGTATCTGCACCCTGTGTGTGGTACCCACCTGTTAGTCACTTAGTAGCGTCACTTAGTAGCCTTCTTGATTATCAGAGTGACGGTGGTGATTTCTTAGTGCACGTGTTCCAGTCACCCTTGTTTTACTTAACGATGGCCCAAAAGCTCAAGAGCAGTGATGCTGGCAATTTAGATATGCCAGAGAGAAGCTGAAAATGTATTGTGTTGAGGGGAAAAACATGGCATATAGAGGGTTTGGCACTATCTGGTACTAGCCACAGTTTTAAGCATCCACTGGGAGTCTTGGAAGGCATCCCCTGCAGCTAAGGAAGAACTCTTGTAGTCTCTCTAAACCTGTGGAGCTATTGATCTTGTAAATGGTGGAGAGGTTCCCTCGTGGGATGTGATGTTGTAAGAGAACAAAGGAAAAGAAGATCAGGAAGACAGTTTTACTCCAGGCTTAAAGGTCATATGAAAGTGCTTAGATACCATTGAAACCCTCTGTTGGCTCCTTTGTTAGTCCCAGATTTGAGCATGCATTAGAATCATCTGGGTAAAGGTTTAAAATGCATATTCTTGAGCCCTGTCTCTAAAATGTTTTAAAGATTTATTTATTTTTAGAGGGGAGAGGGGGAGGAAGAGAGGGAAACATCATTATGTGGTTGCCTCTCATGCGCCCCCTACTGGGGACATGGCCCACAACCCTGACGTGTGCCCTGTCTGGGAATCGAACTAGCAACCCTTTGCTTTACAGGCTGGCATTTAATCCACTGAGCCACGCCAGTCAGAGCAACATCAATGTGTGGTTGCCTCTCGCATGCCCCCTGCTGGGGCCCTGGCCTGAAACCCAGACACATGCCCTAACAGGGAATCAAACCGGTGACCCTCTGGTTTACAGGTCAGCATTCAGTCCACTGAGCCACACTAGCCAGGGCCTGTCTCTAGAATTTTGATGTGTTTGTCTGGTGTAGGCTTCAGCTCTGAATTCTAATATGTCCCTTGTCTGGTAACGGTGGTTCTATGATGGCATTTCTTCCCTCAAAGTAAAGCAGAATCCACCTTCCCTCTCACCACTCAGCTCCCTGTTTCCACCTCCACGTTCCACCTGCAAATAGAGGAACAGCCAAGTCAGATTCATACAGGCGCCTGAAAGATAAAAGAGCTATTGCTCCAGACTTGACAAAGATGGAATCGTGTAGACTCACTCAGGGTGTTCTGGATCAAATTGCTTGGGAACAATGAATAAGGATGCCAGAAAATCGTGGGAATGTTTACGGAACAAGAAAAAGAAAGTGGATCCTAGTGGATCTGAATGGTCAGAAGATGCTCTGGTTGGCTGCCTTGAAGAAATGGAATCAGTGTTGTTCAAAAACTGATTTGAGGGTCAGAGTGGCCTGCAGCATTGGAAGGAAAGCTAGCATTGAGAATCAGGTGTAAGTCTAATTGGATACAAGATCTGTGACAGAGGTTTAGGTCATCAAGCTACTCCTGGGAGATTTTACGCTAGGTAAGGAGATACCTGATATTGTAGGAAGAGTATGGAACACATCACCATGGTTGCGAAATGACCAGCATCCTTGAGTTTTTCTGACTTTGCACTAGGGACTACCTCTGTGGCCTTATTTTTAAAGCTAAGCCTATCACTCCCATATGAGATAGCGTATGTAAGTAAGGAAAGAGATTTTGCACAGTGGTTGGCCCTGGTACCAGACTGCCTGTGCTCAAAGACCCACTTTCCCGCTCCCTCCTGAGTGAATGGAGCAGGTTACTTAACCTCTTTGTGCTCAGCCTCAGAGGATGGCTTTGACAATTAAGGTAATATACTGAAATGTTGCAAATAATACTGACGTGGAGAAATTTCTGGATGTTAGAGACTGTCATTTTTTTTTTTCCATTCAATATGCTGTCATTGAGCTTCCAGTGGTAGGAAAGAGCCCTGGCTCAGATGATCTAAGTTAGAAGGGTATTTATTATTTGATGCAACATCAGTTACCAATTTAGCAGTTCAGTGAGGATATCGGAACACCAGGTACTTTTGAACTCTAATCCTCAGTGAATTGCACGTGTACTCGGGCTGCCTCTGCTTGTGGAAACAAGATAGATGCAATAGATTTGGCCATGACATCTACACACATTGCCTAGAAGAACGAAGGTCCTTTCTTCTCGTGTGTATCTCTTTAAGTCCCACTGTCCCCTAACATATTGCCATTCACATCTTAATGGTCAAAATTGCTTCTCCTATTACTGGTAAGGGAAATAGAGTTGGGATTATACTGATGGGCTAAGAAATTGCAAGGCTTTGTAGAGGTTTCTCCTCAGAAGGAGGAAGACATTAGTAAGCAGTAGTATCCATGAGGGATATAGGCACAGTCATTCAGCATCAGAGACAAAGAATCTGAAGTTCAAAGATTAATGCCAAAGGTTACAGAGAAAATGATGCACCAGTTTTGGAACCGATATCTTTGACTTTAAACCATAATTTAAAGATTGTAACTTACAACATAAGGCATAGACCTGTTTGCTTCAGGCAGGACACATATCTCTTTGGGGACCTGAGAGCACTGATTAAGTCCATGCAGAGGATGTTATGAGAGGAGGATTCAGAACAGGGCAGCTTGGTCCAGCATGGGCTAGTGGCTCTATAGGCATCTCAGGAGTGTGAGATGGAAGAGACCTGTGACTCCTCAGTGGGACAGCCATGACTTTGCGGGCCAGGGCTGTTGGAAAAGGGCTGTCAACCTTTAGGAGTAAATGAGATGGGCCATGTTGCCTTAACTGATTTATTTAATATTGTCCTGGCTTATCAAAATCACGTTCCACAGGTTCACCCATCCCCTTTGAAGGTGTTGTTTGTAGGGCTGAGTCTTGTGGGCACATCTGCATCGGAACCCTCCTTCCCATCAGTCCCTGTTGACAGACCCACAGTGTGGGTGAGACACCACGGTTGCTGGGGCCGGCAGAGGCCGTGTGTCCTTGACTCTGTGTGAGTAAGCATGGCTTCGTGGCAAAGGTGCTGGAGAGCAGCAGTAGTGCATTCTGGCAGATGAGAAATTGCCATGGGCGTCAGTTACTGAAAAAAGAGGAATCGGGAAGAAACAAACATAGAAACTTCGCTTTGGGGACTGAGCAGGTGGTAAGGGCTCTGGCTTAATGACACAGTGCTGGACTCGATGGCAAAGTTGGCACTTTAATTTTCTTCCCCAGTAAACGAGTTTAATAATGGCAACTCCCATGGCTGCTATAAGAATTGGCTAATACATGTGGGAATGCTTTAAAAGTTCAAAACTTCCACCTGAGGACTTCCTGGCACCTTGATATTCTGTTACCTCACTATTTGGACTTCAGTGCATTTTATTGTATTTCATTTTATGTTTTTAAAACTGAGTCTTCCTTTATTAATGCAGTGTGGCTCTGGCGGATCTTTTGTTTGTTCTTTTTAAAGTTAAGGATCATTTTCAGATGTAGCTGGGAAGAAAAGTTAGAACTCTGACCTAAGTCTAGATCATTTCAGTTTTTTAAATTATCCTCATCTGCAGAGGGCCTGACATTTTGACTTTATCAGAGAGCACCAGGAGTTTTCTAATGAGAAAGATTGTGCCTCTCTTCAGACTCCCGCAAGCCCCCGAGACAGGGAGAGTTTGCACCAGACCCTACTGCCTTTGAGTCTTCTCTTGTAATTACTAAACAGGCAAGTCAACCACGAGCCCTCCAAAAAAAGGCGCATTGCACATTTTTTGAAGTACCACCAGGAAGTAGAAACTGGCTTCATGTCTCTTCCAACCTCTCTCACAAAGAGGATTGATTCCAGGGAGGGAAAGGGCAGAATGGCAGAAAACAAGTTCTGGTGGATTGCAGGTGATGCCGGGGTGTAGAGACTGTGCCTTTGGAATGCTGGAGGAGCACTGAGCCCTTATTACGCACCCCGGTGATGAGCTTAGGCAGAGCTGAGAGGGAGAGCGTTGGGAAACAGAGACAGACGTATGGCTTCGTTTGTAGGCTAGAAACGAACGGGAGGTGTTTCACAGAATTCTCTCATCTTCAGAAAATGAAATTGAGCAGTGTGCATGCCTGAGGTTTGATTAAGCAAGCACTTTCCAAACTTAAAAAGTAATGGTTTGAATTCATTAATAGTAATAACTAATGCCTAATGAACATGCAAAATTAGTTACTTGTGTTCTTTGATTATTGTTGCCACTCTTTAAGGTAGATATTACATCCTGCATCATAATCAATAGGCAGGACATGAAGGCACTGGAAGGCTTGGGGGCTGAAGCAGTGCCCGTTCAGGTGTGTCTGGCTGCTGACACAGGCCCTCTCCCCATATTTTCTGCTGTGTCACAGGATGAAGGTCCATATTCAGAAGTTGTGTGGACACAGGGAAAAGTAGTACATGGCAGTGTGTGGGCCAGGAGGAAGGGTCAGAATCACAGGAGGAGCACAGCTTCATTTCACGTGGATCGATCATGAAAAATATATTTAAGATTGCATCAAGATAATGGGAATGCTGGCAAGAGGCCTGGCCTAGCCCTGCAGGGGATACAGGGAGATGCACAGGGACCAAGCAGCGGGAAGGGACGTCCAGGAAGGAGTCCGAGTTGCTAGGGCCCTGTAGCCAGGAAGGGGTCCCAGGGCCAATATAGGTCCTATGTAGAAATCTTTAGCTTGCCTGACTTTCGAGGAATATTTTTTTTAATTGAGGCAAACATGACTTTTGGGGACTCTGGGGTATACCACACTCTGGATTTTTTCTCTTGTATTCTCCTCTCCCACTGGATACTTTCCCCGTTCTTTCTCAGCAGTTCCTATATAGAAATAGGCATCGCCCACTGAGTATGTATGTTTTTACACCTGTGACTGGTTCTCACCTCTTGGCTGTGACTCGTTTAGGGAAAATAAAGCTTCATGGTTAAGGTTGGGGCAAATAGCCTCTTCTAACCTCTGCCCCATGAGTTTCCCCTGAGCCCAAGAAACAGGAGACCACCCACCTCCTTAGCCTTCCCCATGATCTCGAGTGCAGACCACTGGCCCCACAACCTATAAATCAGAATCAAATCCCTTGTTTTTCTAAGGGTGAGTTTGGTACATTTTTCCCCTCGGTGGTTTACACCAGTCCCACAAAAATTCCTGTTGATAACCTGTTGGCTTCAGGTGGGACACGTATTTGTTTTGGAGTCTGAGAGCACTGATTAGGTCCTTGCAGGGAGTGTGATGAGTGGGGGATTCGGAGCGGGACAACTTAGTCCAGCATAGGCTGGGCTCTGACACCATCGAGGACTTGACAGGAAAATTGATATGTACTGAAGGTACTAGAGATGACACACATAAATCCATGTCTGGTATTTATCTAATGTCACACTTAAATTATTAATTCATTCTTGACAGGGACAAATGTACAGTAAAATTTACTAATTTGGACTAATTGAGGAAAAGGCCAATTATATAGTAGAGCCTCCAGTAAGGAACCCAACCAGTAAGACCTCTATTAATCATTTTGGGGGGTCTTTCTGCATGCATAAGAGAATTCACAAGGCACAGGAAATCTAACTTTCAGGAACTTCTCCCTCAAAAGTGATTTCTAGACTATACCTTAGGGCAGGTGAGAGCAGCACCTCCCACTGACCTCTGAGCTTTCCTACTACCTAGCTTCATGAAGTGATGCAAAACCCTGAAACAACCAGAGATTACTGACATGAGGCCTTGTACAGTCATGCACTGCTTAAACAGTGGAGAAACACTCTGAGAAATGTGTCATTAGGTGATTCCATTGTTGTGGGAACATCACAGAGTGCACCTCCACAACAAACCTAGATGGTGGAGCCCACGACACACCTGGGCTCTACGGGGAAGCCTGCGGCTCCCGGACTAAAAGCCTGTACTGCAAGCTACTGCAGAAAACAACCTGAAATTAAATCAAGCTCAAGAGAAAATGCTACAATCAGGAGACCTGATAAACACAAGATGTATGAGGCCGCTGCCAGAGTAACATGGCTTACTGTTTTACAACAAAGTTTTTAAAAATTAGAGTACACTCTAACATCATGATGAAAGGTAGGCTGTAATACATGCATCAACCAGTTTCATAGTTGCTTATCACTGTGAACCATTATGCACTGTACATGTGCAGTATGTGTATTTACACCAGCTCACCACAGATACGTGAGTACAGGCATGTGCCCCTTAACAGGGATTCGTTATGAGAAACTCATCGTTAGCCAATTTCCTCGCGCGAACACCATCAGGCACACTCACGCCAGCCTAGCGATAGAGCCTCCTCCTGTAATTGCATGCGCTCTGCTTCCGTCCAACTCAAAGTGCCGTAAGTTTGTTTACACCAGTGTCACCAGACGCGTGAGTCACGTGTTGGGCTCCTGTGGTGCATTGGCAACAAGGTCAGTAGGTGATAGGACTTTGTCCACTTCATTACAGTCTTACAGAGCCACTGTCTCATGTGGTGTGGCTGAGCATCATGATGTGGTGCCTGGCTAACCTGCAGTAGCCCAGGACTGATGTGCAGAGCTATGCTCATAACGATCATCATAACAGTAATACTACTGATTCCAGCATCTTTTAGAAAATAATAAGCACTTTCCGGGGGTTAAATCTTAGTTTTCACAACCACTCAAGGAAGTTCTACATCTACTTTATATATAAAGAAAACAAAGGTTTAGAGAGATTAAATAAGTTGTTGAAGGTCTTATACTACTAAATTGTAGCAGCGGGTCCTCTGAGTCTAAGCTAACTCCAAAGCTTCACTTAAGCCAGAACCTTCTGAGCCCCTGATTATTAGGAGCAGGGGGAGACAGCCTTAGAGGCAATGATTGCCTCATCATCAGATGTGCTTCAGAAGATGGCGACTTGTTGATGGGATGTCAAAATATAAAGAACTTTGAAATGAATTTAGATTTAAGTTTCGTTTCGTCTCTGGATTATGATCATCCCAACAAGAAAACACACCCAACTAAAATACCTCACCTCCATAGGACGTCGACTAATGGAGGTTGTGGTATGGGAAAATACACTGAAAATATAGAGTGTCGATCAAACAATAAGATTTTTGACAACTTTATTATTTTACATGGCCGTGCAAATAAAGTTAAGTGTTATCTTAACTTTAGTTAAGTGTTATCTGAATAGATTATCAAGTGGAGATGGTTAGACTCCATGTAAAATGGAGGCTTCTGAAGGCCTTAAAAAACAAATCTCTTAACCAGCTTCACCAGGCTTCTCTTTCCCCAGTCTTATTTACATTTTTAATTTGCTTGGCAAACTCTTTTATTGTGAATATAGAGATATATCAGTCTAAAGCATCACAATTTCTAATTAAGTTATAAATTAAGGATACTTAATGCCTATTGAGTTATTAAATTTCAGACTCGGTTGTAGATGTATTTGTGTTGTGCTGGATCTCAACCATGTGTTCTGAGGACCATTGATCAAAGACACATTTTCACACAGAAATAATGAATAAGGGAAGGAAGCCTGTCTCTCTCATATTAAGACACTAAAGAGCCTGGGCTGGTGTGGCTCAGTGGATTGAGCGCCGGCCTGTGAATTGAAAGGTTGACGGTTCCATTTCCAGTCGGGGCACATGCCTGGGTTGCGGGCCAGGTCCCCAGCGAGGGGCATTCAAGAGGGAGCCACACATTGATGTTTCTCTCCTTCTCTTTCTCCCTCCCTTCCCTTTCTCCCTTCCTTCCCCTCTCTCTAAAAATAAACAAAATCTTTTTTTTTAAAAAGACACTAAAGAAGCAATCATGCCTATAGTCACTTCATTCCTTACCTGGCTGCATTCTTGTTGATTCTTAGAAACTCTTAACCATCATCTACAAGAAAACTGATTAGATTTACTAAAAAGAATTTAAATTACTTTTTCTCTTGCGGATCATTTGGTAGGGTTCTTATAATCTGACCAGGAACAATTTCTTGAACGTTGGAGGAGATTGAAATCATAAAGAGAAACACCAGCAAATTATGTATTTCCTTCTCACCTTGGCTCATGCAAGGTATGAGGACTTTCACCCTTATTTCCACCCCTCCTCTTCAGCCTCAGAGCCCTGGGCGAAGGACCACTCTTTCTTTCCAGCTCCCTCTCCCCCACAATATCCATTTGTCATTCAAAATACAGAAGTCCTCTGGAGCTGTCTTGAAATCACTTATAGCATCTTTAACATCTGCTTTCATGACTCAGAACAATTTATAAGGTTCGCAGCCTTACTGAGCACCTGCTTGAGTACCAGGGACTTGTCTAGTGCTTACAATTGTCAGTGCCTTTGTGTATCTGACATTCTGGCGGAGAAAACCAGGAATAAGTGGTATGCCTTGTGAATAAGAAACACAGGTAGACAGTTTGAAGGTGAAAAGTGGTATGGAAAAAAGGAAATGCAAGGAGGTCAGGGCATGAGGAGTGGAGGATGAAGAGAGCACAGGTTGCAGTATTCAGTAGGGTAGTTGGGGTGGACCTCAGCGGGAAGGTAACATCTGGGCTGATATGAAGGCGAGATCATGACTCCTCTGTTCAGAACCTTCCAGGTTTCCTCATCTCACTCGGACTTCAACTCAAAGTCCAGGGGCCCGAAAGACTTTAGACATGCTGCCCCCTCTCCCCTTCTTAATTCTTATCTCCTCTTCCTCTCTGGGCTTTGCCACCTCCCCACCCTCCCCCTCATAGATACCTTGTCCCACATGTGCTTCCTGTGATTTCTCTAGTACAGTAGTCCTGCCTCATCTGCAGAGCATAGATTCCAAGATAGTACCAAACCCTCTGTGCTTTTCCAACATATTCACACCTATGGTAAAGTTTATAAATCAGGCACAGTAAGAGATTAATAACAATAAAATAGAACAATTATAACAATATACTGGAAACAAAAGTTATGTGAATGGCTGTGGGGCCATTATTAGGTAAAATAAAGATTACTTGAGTACAAGCGCTGAGATACTGCAACCATCAACGTGATAACCCAGATGCCTACAAAGTGTGAGATTTCACCATGCTACTCAGAGTGGTACACAATTTAAAACTGATGGATCATTTATGTCTGGAATTTTTTCATTTAATATTTTTGTCTGCCATTGATGGTGGGTAACTGAAGCCATGGAAAGCAAAACTGTGGATTGGAAGGGACTACTGTATTACAGACATGCTCCTGCCTGAAGACATTTGCACGTGTTATTTATTGTGCTTAACACATTGCGTACTGCATAGAAATCTCTAAGACATATGCCAGGGACTGCACGTTTTGGGGCAAACTGCACGTTATTTAAATCATCATAACTACAGATTGTCTCCGGAGTCGTCAAAACAGTCATCCACATCTTTGATCTCACTAGGAATATCTGATAAATTATCGTTAAATACTTCCAGAAGTGTATCAGTTTCATTTATTTCCTTCCTTTTTCTGAGAGGGGGCATTTCTAAAAGCGCCAGGAACTTGAAGACGAAGACTATTTGAATGACCAAAACACAATGTAACTGCAATGCTTTATGGGTTCGTGCAATTATATAGTTTTTCGTAGATTGATCTGCACAGTTTCAACCAATGAGATCGCTTCATTCGATGTGGACAAGACAGTGTGTTGACATCTAAGGTCCATAACAGATGGCGCGTGAAAAACGAGAAAACTCGTGAGCGGTCCTTAACAGATGGTGTGCGAAACACGTGAAAACTCGTGAGCGGTACACAATGTGTTAAAATGTTCTTTCCTGAGGATCCATGTGTGTTGCTTCCTCACCTCCTTTGGCCTTTGCCTTCCTGGGCCTTTCTTACCCATGGTCATAAATTGCAATTCTCCCTCACTCAACACTCCTAATCCTGCTCTCCTTTTCTGTTTTTCTCCACAGCACTTTATCATCACCTAACATGCTATATGCTTTTAAATTAAACAATGCACATTATTATCTTCCCCCCAAATGTCAACTACTTGAAGGGGAGGGATTGTCTCTCCTTTGATTACTAAACAGTACATGCCTGATGCAAAGATAGCGCCAAAGAGATTGTTGAAGAAATGAGTGGGGTACGCCATATGGTTGTTCACCTGTCAGATGGTTCTTTGAAAATGTAAAGATTTGCTTTACTAAAATGAAATAGTATATTAAACTGGTAATTTTTGCATTTTTTATTTAACATTGATAAGCTACTTCAAAAATACACTTCGCAAATGCACTGCATAAAATTTCAAGTATGTAAATCGGAATCAATTGGTTACCAGTACAAACATGAGCCACGTAAGAAGACTAGAGGTGAAAAGGGGAAAAAATGATGCAAATAAAAGAAAGTAGATGTAATTCCATTTTCAGTATGGTGTTTCAACAGTAGAACACCTATTCCCCACCTGTCCCCCAGCTGGATCCATGAGGCTTCTCAGCAGCCACATGAGCTGACACGTGGATGGCCCCTTACAGGGAAGGGTGGTCGAGCAGTTCATGTGCAAGACTTCAGACCCCGAGTGTAGGTGTGCAGCTCTCTCGCTGTCATTCACTTGATGAAGCAAACCCGCTTAGCTTCCCCATGCCATCACGTACCCATCTACCAAGCTCTTACAGGTAGGGAGTGAGCCGCTGAGAGCTCTTTAGAGGAACCTTTAAAAGACCCAGTATCCGAATGCCAGAGCGATGCATCTCTGAATCACAAAGCAGATGGAAGTTGCTGAAACCAGCCAAGAACAGTCGAAGCCCGACGTGCACTTCCAGGCTGGCTAGTGTGCCGCATGCTGATCTGAGGGGATCATCTCACAGTGGCCAGGAATGAGCTAATGGGAGAAAATGGTCTTCTGGTCCTTGCATCCTGACCTGAGAGATGCTACTAAGTAGGTCCAACGTTCAACATGTCCTTCTTTTGTCTGAATTTAGCATTTCTGTGCCTTTTTCCGCCTGAAAAATATTTTATCTTTCCTTCGTGGCAATTCAAACACAAAGAGAAATCAACATTTTAAAATTCAGATAAGCAAGAGTTAGTTTACAGTTAGAGATTTTGAGCACACTGCTTTTGTGTGATAATATTTGAAATTTATTTCCACAAGTTATTGCACATTCATTTCTGGAGTTTTCATTGCAGAAAATTGCCAGAAGGAATGGATTTTGTCTTCTTCAGCTGGCAGAACAATTTTCCACCTGTCGCCCAAATATTTGATGAGAAGGATTATGTCGCCGGCTCTGAAAGTTTATGCCGTGGATCCTTCGGAAGCGAGGGTGCCTGATGAACGTGCTACCCTGACACCAGAGTCCAGCTTGCTAAAGTGTCTTTGAAGAAGTGGATGGATTTCCGGTGGATTGGGCAATTTCTGAACAAGTAGCTTCAGTGATGCACGCACACGTGCGCGCGCGCACACACACACACACACACAGAGTTCTCAACTCGACGCATGGCAAGTGATGTCTCTCATCCTTCATGCTATAACAGAATTCTTATGTTCAGCAAAACTCTTGTATCCTTGCCAAAGATCCAAATTAATTGCCTGAAATTATTGTTGTTCATCTTTCTGGTAAATGGAACCCAAAAACAAAACAAAATAAAGCCAAACCACGGGTGTAAAGGTACAGATGAAACTGTCATTTGATTTCAGGTTCCAGTAATTTACTGTCTCCATTGGGTTTTATGTTCCTCTGTAGTTTGTTAGGTATATAGCCGGCAGAGCCGGTACAATCAACAAAAACAGATTTCAAAAATTCATACATAATGGCAGCAACCTTTTAAACTGTCAGAATAAATATAAAGCTGTTTTTCCCTTGTTTCTTCAAACACTTTATGAACATCATAAGTAATAATAATATTGCTGCTGTCAGAAGAATTTTTCTGACGTATAGATTTCACCATGCCATATCAGGGCGCTTCAGCTGCCTCAGAGGGAGGGCGGAAATTCTTGGGCTAGCACTCGTGTCCCTGGATAATGAGATGCTGACTGGGCTTTTCCATCTTATTTTCCAATACCCCGTGTACCCTACCAACCAGTCAAACTGAACTGTTATTTCCAGCATATTTCTTGCAAATGACCTAATCCCCAATGCTTTGGGTTCATGCTGTTCCTCATCCTTATTTATCAAATTTAAATTTTACCTACCCATCACGGCCTAACTCAAATTCTACACTCTCCAAAAGGCCTTCCAGGAAACATGCAGCTGGAAATAAAGTCTTTGTGAACTCAGGCCACTTCGCAGACATTGTTTACAGAATCTTTCCGTTTGTTTATTTTTCCCATCAGTTGTATACAGATTTAGAATAAGAGATTCTATCATGAGGACATTTTGTCGTGTTGCTATTATCATGGACCTCATAGCTTCGTTCCAAGATGAGTTGTGTATGTTTCCTCTGAAAATCTGCTCTGGTTGCTACTGGATGTTTGTAGATGGTCACCTGGCTTGTCACTTGGTGGCAGTGCACTGCTAGCAGGGCCACTGCAGTGTTTTGAGGGCTTCAGCCCTCCACTACAAGCCACTCTGTTGATCAGAACTGTTCTTATATGATGAACTGATGGAAGCCGAGCATCGCACTAGTACACTCCAGATGCAATATGGAAAAGCTGATCAGAAACCCTTCGATTTTTCTCCTAACTCTCTGTGTACCGCCCCTCCCAAGAGCATTTGCCCAGACCTTCCCCTTCAGGCTTAGCTTCTGGGATCCTTTTTGCTTTCTGCCCCTGAGCCCGTCCGGAGGATATCTTTGTTTCCCTCTTCTGAGTGTCCCAAGAAGAGTTTGGCTGTCTTGGGTAAGTGGCAGTGTGTAAGCCTGTGAGGAATCCCAAGTTAAATATGCCACATCTTGTTGGAGTGGTGATTTTACTAAAAAATGTGAGAGCCTTTTTTTATTAATTACATATATTATAAAGCACAGTGCAGAATTTGCCTGAATTTGAGATGAGGTAGATGACATCAGAGAAATGTCTCGTTTGTGGTCATGCTGTTCTCGCCTACACTCTTAAGAGGTCTGCATCCCTTCTTCCCTGCCGAGAGGGGTATTTTAGTGCAATAATTTAAAGGGTACTGGTTTAAGATTTTGATGTTACCTAGCCTTTTGTACTCGATAGACTTTTCCCCCTGTTTGCCTTTTTTTTACCCCAAGATTTCCCTTTACTTCCCCTCTTCCCCAAAGCAACGGTTCGGCCCCACGTTCAGAAACCTGCCTCTCTCTGAGTCTCTGGCAAGGCAGCTGGACGGTTTATGGAGCATCTGAACTGCCGTGTAATTTTATTCAAAGAATTTCTAAACTGACTGTATGGGTAGAAAGAGTGGAAACTAAGTCTAGCTAGGGAGATGAAGTTCTGTTACAAAGCAGATCTTAACGTGGGGGGGCGGCAATTGGAACTAGGCAATATTTTCATTGTTTCCTTTAATTTTAAAGAGGGGGGAGTGAGATTGGGGAGATATCACTTACTCGTCTGTGTGTAGACCTGAGCTGTTCTGGAACTGGACAGGATGTAAGAGAGGCCCCCACCCCCTTGACTTTAACCTAGAGGGCCCTAGGATGCCATGGGCTTGCAGGGCGGTTGGGGGGCGTGCATGACGTTCAGCATTTCACAGAACGTAATGAAAAGCACAAATATACTCCCAATGCATTCCTCGCATTTGGGCTGGAGCTTTTGAAATTCAGTGGGGTGATATTGATAACGATGGATTAATTACAGATTCTGATTATTTGTTTTCTCTGAGAATTTTTAAAAATACTGAAAAAGGGAACTCCTGTATACCCATCTTTAGCCCTGGTTGATTCTTAATTATTATCACTATTATTATTATGTAGTATGTTCCATAACTGCTTGTATATTTTTTAACAAGAGAAATAAACAGTATAGCTCTTGCTGGTATGGCTCCATTGGTTCGAATGTCATCCTGCACACCAAAAGGCTGTGGGTTCAATCCCTAGTCAGGGTGTCTATGGGAGGCAATCCCCTGCTGTTTCTCTCACATCCGTCTCTCTCTCCCCCCTTTCTCTATCTCTAAAATCAATAAACATATTTTTAAAGTACACAGTATAGATAAAATTAAAGTGCTTTTTCTTCCATAGCTCTTTGCATCCTATTTTCCTTGCTTCTCAGAAGCATCTCCTCTGAATAATTGTGTATTCTTTTATATGTTAGCATATATTTATGTGCTTGTGAGTAATATTTATGAATTGCTTTATGACTGTGATATATAAAAATTTACAAAATGGAATCCTACGGAATATATAATTTTGTAACATTTTTTCCTCAAGCAACACATATTGAGATTTATCCGTGTTCGTAGATAGATCAGTGTTCCCTTCCTACTGCAATATAGTATTCCGTTCCATGAATATGCCTTATTTGATTTATTCTACTCTTAGCAGACAGATACACTGATTTTAACTTTTCTCTTGAAAACATCTAGAACATATTTATTCATGTTTACTTGGGCTCATGGCCTGCTGGAAATTTCTATATATTTGTAATTACTAATAAGCATTGGGGGGAGAATTATTACTTTGCAAATGCTGTTTGCTCAGACAAAAGCTTTAAATCATAAACTCCAAAGAAGAAATGGTCAAAGGAATGGACGTCATTGATGTAATGCGCCTCTCACTATGAACGGGACTGGATTTAAGTCATCTTGGAAATCTCCTCTCTACCCTTTGAAAAAACACCAGAGGGCAAGTGCACAAATCCCTTTGGGCACATACTTTAGTGCTCAGAACGCTAGATTTGGGAAATTTTTCATAGCATTCGACCTAAAATCCCACTTCCATAATTGAATCCCCATTCCCTCTTGCTTTCTATAGAAGTAATGAAGCCCAGCTACTTACCTCCGCTCTTAAAATAACCCCTTCTATTCTGGTGTGCTGATTTGAAGTGTTGGGGTTTTTTATCCTCTTTAAGCAGCATGAGCCCAGTCTCTTTAGCCTTTCTCCTAGGATTTCTTCCCCTAGGTCATTGTGCAGTTATATTCAAGGCTATATGAGCTGTATCCATATCTTGTTCAGTTGATAGGCCTTATAATTAAATATTATATATACATATATATTCACATACAGACACTATGCATTTATATATGCACGATGGCCTTGAACAGGGCTGACAGGAGAAGCTCAGTTTTTATATATGACTTTCTGTATTTATACTTCTGTATACATATGAGTACATATATCTCTTTATTCAGGACATGTACATTGTGTCCTTTTTGCTTAGCAGCCTTATGTGTCTAACACGCATGCATTCACACACTCATGCATCAATGGTCCTAGGTGGCTGGCGTATATGTAGTTAACATGTGGCCTATTAGGTTGGACAGTTATGCCTTCCGACATGTAGTAAAAAGGCAGTTTTCCTTCCCTGCTTAGGCATTAATTTAGTCGATAAAAAAGGGGAGGAGTAATACTTTAGAGTGCACCTGAAGATACGTAAAGAACGTTTGTAGCAGGACTGTCTGCAGTAGCAAAGCAGAAGAAAACAACCCAGACTGCTGTTGACAAACGAATGGGTCAGTCCGTCTTGACTTAGTCACACAAGAGAACACTTCACCACTCTTCGACCTTTTTCATGTCATGGCACAAAACACTAATTACCAAAACTCTGTGGCATACCAAAAATATATTTTTTGCCACTCTGACAAAAAATATAGGTATAATTTTGATTCCTTCATAGCAGACGGCTCTTGCTGTGTTGGCTGTTATCATTTTTTTATTTGACAACATAAGGGCAGGGAAATCAGTGCCCCTGATATAATACTCAGGTGTCGCATGTTTTGAACATTCTCGTGGCACACTGGTGTGTGTCTCATGGCACACTGGTTGAAAACCGCTGGGACACTGCCATGAAAACAACATGTACTCTAACCACAGGCATTGACAAGAGTGAATTTTAAAAACTATGTTGAATGCAAAAAGCAATCAGAAGACTAGGAATAGCTAATAAATATATGAAACGATGCTCAACACCATTAACCATTAGGAAAACACAAATCAACTCCATAATGAGATACTACTTAACTCTCACTAGGATGGCTATAACATAAGAGAAAAATAATAAGTGTTAAAGAGCATGTGGAGAAATTTAAACATTCATACATTGTTGGTGGGAATACATAATGATGCAGCCACTGTGAAAAAAGTTGGCTGTTTCTTAAAAGAGTTAAGCATATAGTTACCATATAACCCACCGATTTTACCCCAGACAGACACACAGAAGAAATGAAGACATATGACCGCACAAACACATGCACAAATGTTCAAGGTAAAATTATTCACAGTAGTGAAAATGGCCCAAATGTCCATCAGCTAGCTAATGGTTGGATAGATACTGTCTCTCTACTACGGAGGACCACTTGAGAATAAGAGAAGCGGGCACTGAGATTCACTGAACATGGGTTAACCTTGGAAACACACTAAGTGGAAGAGGCCAGTTCCAACATATCACATGTTATATGATTCCATTTACATAAAATGTGCAGAATAGGCAAATTCATAGAAAATGTAGATCAATGGTCACCAAGGCTGGGGTCGGAGGGGAGGACGTGTAATGGCAGTGGGTGCAGGATTTCTCTTTTGGGTTGATGACAATTCTCCGAGCTTAGCGTGCAGACATGGTCACACAACTGTGTGGCTATCCTGTTGTAAAGCCACCGAACTGTACAATGTAAGTGGGCAAATTTTACGGTAGGCGAATTATATCTCAAGGTGTTTAAAACATAATCAGAAGAATGCATGCACTGTGTTACAATTTTTATAAAGTTCGGAAGCAATCATTTAAATAATGTTTTCTACGGTTGTATACCCA
The DNA here is from genome assembly GCA_007922815.1 of Macrotus californicus. Classification (NCBI taxonomy): domain Eukaryota; kingdom Metazoa; phylum Chordata; class Mammalia; order Chiroptera; family Phyllostomidae; genus Macrotus; species Macrotus californicus. The sequence goes on from VMDR010001038.1 coordinate 103,291, forward strand.
TATTATAAAAACGTTAAGGAGAAATAGATCAGAAAAGAAGAAGGAATAAAACCCCAGCAAAGCGCAGCTGTCGTTACCACAGAATTTCAGGAAGGGGATCACATCAGAGAATCACAGAGCAGTGGTGTCGAAGATGTTTTATTTTCTTAGGTTGAGTGGTGGTTTTTTTATTATCCTACTTTATTTCTGATGTTTATCTTACATAATTACTTTTAATCAATGCTTATTACTGAAAATTATATGCATCAAGTACTTATAATAAAAACCTGAATGCAGCCTTCTCTACCTTTGGAAGGGAACTGTATTAGTGGAACCTGTGTTGCTACTGCTCCTGATTCTGCAGAGACCCCAGCAGGGAGGGACAGGGGTGACATTCAGTAGAGGTGGCCTGTTGCTCAGCCAGAACATTCGCGTGATTTGGCTGTACAAACCTGAACTGCTTTATATTAAAAATGGAGGGAATACAGTTTTTTTTCCCAACAGGGTTTTTGTTTGGTTTTGATTTCCTCTTTAAGAAGGAATAAGCAAAAGAGGAATAGGGAAGGTTGAGAGCTGAGAGAAAAATGATAAAACTACGTGGTGGTGTGGACCAGTTATGGTAATGACCGTCTGATGCAAAATTTAAACTATATTTTCCTGAAACTTACACGCCTTCCAGCTCTGGGAGCATTAAAATAATCCTGCCCTCCAACGAAGACGTTGTGTGAGTACATTGGGCATTTATTTTTGTTTTTTATTGAGGCATAATTATATATAGCACGATATTAGTTCCAGGTCTACATCCTCATCACTCAGCATTTCTATGTGTTGTGAGACGGTCACCACACATAGTCACAGATATTTTCTCGTGACAGGAACTTTTCAACTAGTCAGTACGATATCATTAACTATAGTCACCACGACTTACTTATCTTGTAACAAGGAGTTGGTGCCTTTTGGTCCCCCTAACCCATGTATCCTACCTCTCACCCCGGTCTCTTACACCCGGTCACCTGTTCTCAGTATCCATGGGCTCTGAGTTTTAAGCATGTTGTTTTATTTTATTTTATTTTTAGATTCCACATGCAAATGAGATAATATGGTAGATGTATTTCTCTGTCTGATTTATTTCACTTAATGTCTTCAAGCTCCATCCATGTTGTCACAAATGGCAAGATCTTATTTTTTATGGCTGAAGACTATTCCACTGTGAATGTAAGAGTGTGTGCGGGTGTGTGTGTGTGTGTGTGTGTGTGTGTGTGAGATAAATAATGCTGCAGTGAACATGGGGGTGCAGGTATGTGTTTGAGTTGGTGTTTTCATTTTCTTCAGATAAATACCCAGAAGTGGAACTACTGGAGCATATGGTCGTTTTGTTTTAATGTTTTGAGGAATTTTCAGATGGTATATTAGTGGCTGCTCCAATTTATAATCCCAAAACAACACATAAGAGTTCCCTTTTCTCCACGCCCTTGCCAACGCTTATTTTCTCTTGGTCTTCTTGGTAGTGGCTATTCTTACAGGTGTGAGGTGGCATCTCACTGTGGTTTTGGTTTACATTTCACAGACAGTGAGTGATATTGAGCCCTTTTTCATTGGCCATCTGCCTTCTTTGGGAAAATGCCTATGCAGATCCTCTGCCTGTTTTTAAATATAATTGTTTCGATTTTTTGCTATTGAGTTGTATGACTTCTTTATTTTAGATACTAGTCATTTATCAGATATACGATTTGCAAATATTTTCCCATCCGGTCGGTTGTCTTTTCACTTTGATGATGATTTTTTTTGCTGGGCAGATTTTATTTTCTCCTTAAGAAGTCATGGAAAAGGACCAAGTTTTAAGACTGGCGATTGTGTCACAGAAGAGGAATGACATCCATGACATAAAAAGTTAGTTGATAAACTGAACCAATTAAAGGAGAAAAGACAGAAACTAAGACGTAGAGATCAGGAGCAGCAGATCCTAATGCCGTGATTTTCAACCCCATACATCATTTGGAGAGAATTTTATTGAAATCCCCACATGAATCTTATAAAATAGTATACTCCTGGGTTACAAGATAATTCTTCCATCTAAAACATTTCTATTTCCCTCTTTAAAATATCTTTCTGTTTTTATATGCCCGCTCTTCAAAATTGTAAAAGTTACATGGTATTTTAAGCAGCTGCTCTAAGGTTGTTACACACTTATCTAAATTGGGCCTCATCAGCACCTTAATGAACCAACTCTCTGTAACCCAGCCTTAATCAAAACGTATTTAAAAATTAGAGCCATGATCAGCTATCAGACTCTGTGTGCTTCTCTCGGGTATTAAACTTCAGATCCTTTGAGGAACAATTCACATGATTATATGAGTATCCAAAGCCGCGGATGGCAGGACGTCATGTCCCCCACCCACCAAAGCACTGTGCACAGTGCCCCCCCAAACCCTAGTATCCTCGTGCGATGTCCGCTAATTCTACAAATTAACATCTAAAACTGTTTCATTTGCTCTTAGACTGATTTTAGAGTAAATTTTGTGACCATGCTTTAGCTATCTGGTGTCTTACTTAGACGTCTAATACCAGATTTTAGGAATCACTGTTCGAATCAGTTGTGCACCCACTCGGCAGGAATCTGATCCAGAGTCAATTCTCTTAGTCTTTGATGAGCTGTCCTGTGGAGCCAAATCTCCATTCCCGCAAAGAGAGATTTCACTTGCCCTTTTTCTGACGGTTGGAGCCTTCACAGAACTCCAAGAGCTTGAGATGATTACAATGAGCTTTGTGATTTCAACCAACTCCTAAAATGCCTTGGGGTATTTTTACCCTGCAAGCTGTTTATGCAAAGAGAGGAAGTTTAAGGCAACTTTGGGTTTAAATGTCAGATTTTTTTTTTTTAACTTGAATGTCAGTATCATTTATATCAAGATGTTGCTAGTTCCCTGATCTTGACTCTGTGGTGAACTAGTTGAGTATACGTAGACAGCTTCCGTTCTGGGATTGACACTTTTCTTGTCTGTGCCTATGAATTAAATTGGTCTACAGTCCCTTCTAGCATTAACACGCAAAGCTTCCAAAGATGCGTTTGGACCCCTCTGACCATCTCTGCTTTTCCAAGAACAAAGATATACAAAATGTCCATCTAGCCTTTTTCTTAATCACTTTTCCCCCCACAAACACAACATAACACCGACTTTCATCCTTGCTCTGGAGAGCTTGCTTGTAGAGACCTGATTAACCGTATTTTACCAATTTATGATTATCTTTGCTAGTTACCAATTAACATAATAAAGTATGTTAAGGGGCTCTAGAAGTATTTTCTTCTTCAACTGCTTTTAATGGCTGAAGACCCGGTTTTATTCATAATCAAAATAGCATCGTTGTGTTGGCTTACAGAGCACATTAATTCCCAGTGAAAAGGGTGACTGTGGAGAGATACTGCCATAGCAGATAATTTTCCAAAAAATGACAGAGCCGATTATTCACTTGGAGGGTCACATGGATAAAATCGTGTTGGAGTTTCAGAGCAACTTCAAATTCCTTTGAAACCTCTGAAATTATGAAAGCACTCTTCTGACTCTTTGCTTTTCGGCCCAATTAAGACAAAAAAAGTTAATGTATTACTTCAAAGGTATTTAGTCATAGTGAAATCCAGTTCAGCTTTTAAAAAAGAAAATCCTCTTTTCTCTCCCTGCCCTAGAGAGTGTTCATAAAGAATCTACAAATACAGTTTGCTATTCTGTGTGTGAACCGAATATAACTGGCATAATTATCTTCATATTTGGCTCATTAAGCACTGCATTCTTCTGTGACTCACTGCAGTGTAACAGTGGCCCAGCAGTGAAATACTTCCCTGAGAAACAGAGGGGAAAAGCATGATTCTGTGCTCATGATCTTACCTCTAAGTCTATTGCTGTCAATTGCGGACCGTGCTCTGTTGTATAATTAATCTTAGTGAAGTCTGGTCTTCTCCACTTACTGATAGAAAACCAGTAATCTGCATTTTCCACAAACCCAGGCCTTCAACCAAACCCAAGGTCCACGTTCTTCTCGAAGTTTTGTACTGCTCTCTACAGCACAGGGAGAAGCAGCACATGCTTCAGAAAGCGGCTCCTGAGTCCTTGGACCCTAGAGTTATAATAAGAGCGGGAACTCACCTTGTCCACCTCACCTGGTTCTGCAAGGCAGGCAGGAACCCAAAAGCACTCAGTGCCCTAGAAGCCAAGCGGATCCCAAGGCTGAGAGACGGCTCCTCCTGAGTCCTCGTGGTTGTCATAGTTCTTTCCTGTGGGGTTGGGGTGGGGCGGGGACTACAGACACAGGCCAATGGAGGATAAGCAAGTTCTTCTGTTTACACAATGTTAGCATTTTCAACTTCTACAGAGTTATTTCTAAGAACTTTAAATGTTGAGCATCGAAGGATTGACTTTCTTTTTCCCTAAGAAACTCTTTTTTCAGCTATCCAAGAAGAGGGAATTAAACCAGAAGGGTAAATGCTTATCTCAGATATGTGGTTGTCTCTGAATACTCAAGTCCCCAACCCCTTGTATTTTTTAAATGACATGTGAGAAACCAGTTTGCTCCAGTAAGTGTTACATATTGGCACATCTGATCTGTCAATACCCCCCATGAGTGCCTCTGTTCCAGCTCCATTGCCAGGCACACTGGCTTTCTCCCTGTCCCTGTCCCTGTCTGAATGAGTAAATGATTACTAGTATTCATTATGGCCCACAATTCTGTGTGTCTTCGCTTCATGATTTATTAGGGGTTTCTCTCTGATGTGAAATCACCTGGAAAAAATACAAAACTGAAAAACCTTATAAATTGCACTCTGAGACATTGAATGGTAAACAGTTGTAGGCTCCTTAGTTACTTTTTTCTGTTTGTTCTGAACTGACACTTTTAGGATCCTCTCTTATCCCTCCCTGTTAAGGACCTCCACAGTTAGTCCCTGGTTTCTCCAGTGGCGTTATATATGGCCTCCGAATAAGGAGGCATTGTTTTGCTTCTAATCCCTTGTATGTGATGATAATCATTCTATTCCAGAGGCTTTTTCCCAAAAGATGGACAACTCCAATCAGATTTACTGTGACTTCTGGAATCAACTGGTTATTTTTTAATCTACACATTTATACATGCAGTGCAAAAAAATCATTTCTAAGCCTCAGTTTGCTCTTCCCATTTTCCCTCCTAGGAACTGTATTGTAGGGATAAAATGGTAATGAAGCATGTTTCTAGGTTTTGTGTTTTTTCCCCCAATGAGCTACTTGTCATGTCATTCTTGTCAGCTTGCTGTCTTGGCATTGTTGTGCTGCTGTGGACATTATGCTGCCAACTTTAAGCAGGTTCAACATTGCTTTTTTAATGTCTTGACATTGTTGTGTTGTCTTTAGTTATAGATACTAAGTGTGCTGCTGTATTTCTGTTCTGTAGATGTGGCGTTCAATTCTAACCCTAACCCTAACCACACCCCCCATTGGCCTCCTGTTTGTGAGCCCTTGGGTTGATCTAGATTTCCCTAAAAGTCAATTCTAAATAAGTATATGTTCTCATTTAAATATATCTAATTATTTAGATACATCTGACACAATCTGAGAAGTATGCAATCTCATTTTTAAGTAAGAACACCAGAAAATATTTCCTTCCTGGGATTTTGTAATGCCATTGTTTCTCCAATTTATATTTGAGATGGCCGCAGAAACTGTTTTTGCCTAGGAAAGCACGGTAGTCAAAATTGTTTGAATCTGTGTTAGAGCTACACAAAAATTCTGAGTGATAGGAGGAAAAAGATGATAGTGTAATGATAAACACATCCATTTTCCCCTCTCCTTTCCTATCTCCACTTATCTAGAAAAACATTTTGATCCTCTCGGGACTCTATAAATCTTTACCCTGAAAGTCACGTCCAGGTTAGGAAATGTTCCATTCCTTTTAGGGACATTGACCCAGTTGATTGATGGTTTAATATCTTCCCCCAAAGTACCAACTAGTATCGGTTGTTTCTTTTAATTTCAAAACCTGTTCAGTAGTAACACAGGTCATTACCGATCTCTTAACCCACACCCTAGGTGCCAACAAAATTAAGTGCTTGCTGTAAGCCATAGATACCTGCAAGCTATCAACCCATTGGTGACAAATAGCCAACTGGAATGACCTAACAATATGCCTGTGATTGTCTGATTCATATTCATTTACATGTGGAGGTAGGATGCTGAGATAGCTCAATGTAATGTAATTAAACTTGCTCTATTAGAGTGGTCCCCCCGCCCCACCCCATTCTTCTTGCTGACAATATGCATACTAGGCTTCACCCCAGTGCAATTACGCTGAATAGTTAATAGTAAGCCTCTCCAGTATGTAGTAGGCTTTTTGTTCTGCTGCCTTTTTTTTCCTCGGGTTCCATATATCAGATGCCAGAGTTTCAAGGTACAACTTCAGGTCTTCAAATGATATACATAGAGCTCTTCACCAAACACATTACAGCAAAAGGTCAGGGGCCTTAGTCCTCTGAGACCATCCGGGTCTCCAAAATTGGTCACTGGGTTATGATCTTAGAGATGGCTTTGTAAAGTAAATGTAGGTCAATTTTTAGGCATTTCTTGAAGTGCTACTGAGTAGACTGGGCTCTTGCTCTAGCAATTTCTTCCTCACAATCTGCAGGATGCAAATCTACCTTTGTTTCATCCTTCGCTCATCCATCCATTCCTTAATCTTCCTTTAATAATTAATAGCAATATTCTAACAGTAATTTCTGTTCTATATTGATTGCCACTTTTAGGTCATATAATACTCTAGTCAATTAACATTTAGCTACTTGAATGTACTCAGTGGCCTCATGGTACTTTATTGTTCTCTTTCTGCACGGAATGAAATTGAACATTGGGTAGGTGAGATGTTTTTGAAGGTCATATAACTAATTAGTAAGAAAACCTGGATTTGGATCTAGCTCTAACTCCGAAGCCTATATTTGTTCCCTTGTATCAGGCTGCCTCTTGATAAAAGATATCAGGAAGAACAATATTTTGTGCTTCCAATACAACTTAGCATAAATCTGTCTCTGACAGTGTCTAGCATCTTCACGAAGGAGGTTAAGGAAATTGGGCCCCGTCTGTTCCAGAGGCTCCACCTCCTAATGAGATGCCTGTCAATTCAAATGAGGACACAGCTTCTATGACTGGCCACTAGTGTTGTGTCATATATCATCAGTCTTTACTAAATACCACATCCCAGCAGGCTCAACTAAATCCGTAAATTAGGAAAAGTAAAGAATTAAAGGGTTCCAGATGAGCATCATCCTCATATATCAATCCCGTAGGTGATTTCTAGAAAGACTTTGTTCAACAAAGGTTACCTCTTTAAGAAATGGAACATGAATCCTGTTTCCTTCCCTTTGCTTCATGAATCCTCTGTATAAAATATTGATTTTTTTTAGAAGATGTAATTTTTTTCCTGCATAAGGCATTTTTGTCTAGACCTAACCATTTAAGTCAATATTCTGTTGCTTTTTGGAATAGTGAAACTGATCTCTCGATTGCTGTAACTCCAAATTGGTGAAGAATAAAGGAATTAATTGATTGGAAGAAATAACATAAAAATGAGTTATTGATATTATTAAGTACTTGATACTTAAACAGTGGACTCTATACTTTCAAGTTATATTTCACTTTTAGAGATTTTACAGCTACGTATATTCATCTTAAAACACGGTAGAACAAAATCAAAATGGTAAAAATATAAATATGCAAATTATAAAAATTTAAATGAAAATGGTTAATAAACATGTTTTAATATGCAACTTTGCTAGTAATGGAGAAGTGTATATTAAACACTTGTTATTTTTACCCATCAATTAACAAATATCCCCAGAATATCATGTTTAATGCTGATGAGGATGAGGAAAATTAGTAATCTCCTATAATGCTGGTAGCTACTGTATTTTCCCTTGCACAATGTGCACTCATGTTTTTGACCCGAACTGTCAGGAAAATAGTCCTTTGTTTTAATTTTTTAATTCAGTGTTTTATTTATTTATATTTAGAGACTCATTTTTTGTGTGTTATGAAGAATTTCAGCATTTATGTTTGAACATATTATGGTACAAGAAACTTTATGTGACACATAAAACACAACAGATACAAGGCATTTCAGGTACTACCCATTTATAGTGTGCATCCTTATTTTCCCTCAAAAATTTGGATAAGTGCACGTTATACATGGCACAATATGGTGTGTCGGTTTGCATAGTCCATTTGAAAATTAATTTATCCATACATCCCATTTACTTAATTCATATCTCTTGCAAAGTTTCATCAGAGTTTCACTTGTGTGTGTTTAGATTCTCACTCCCTTTGCGTTCATGGAACCTAGGTCTACAGGAAGGTGCACACGTACACATGGATAATTGATACAAAGTATCACGAAAGGACAGAAGAGGAAGGCACCCAGAATTCTTGATGGTCCAGTGGGGCTTCCCATGTGATCTGTCAACAAAGCTGAACCTGAAGGCTGAGAATGAGCTTTAAGCAACAGAGGGAAAATCTGTACTCTGAGCGGAAGGAAAGCGTGGGTGTGTGTCCCAGGTACAAAGCTTTTGATCCCAGAAAGATTCAGGAGACCATCCCTATGGCCTCCTGGTGGGGACACGATTAGTGATGAAGCTAGACATGTAAGCACTGACCAGATCGTGAAGGGCCTTACAAGCTGTGTCAAATAGGGGTCTTAGCCAAAAGCCTGACGTGTTTTAAGACAGAATGCCATTCAAATTTGCATTTCAGAGAGCTCATTCTGCTTGCATGTATAGAATGATTGAAGGAAGACAAGCAGGGGTGATAGAAAAGACAGTTAGGATCAATCAGTAATTTAAGGGAATGAATGGTGGTGACCAGGTGGTAGGCACAGAGATGAAGAGCAGTTACTGAACTTGGAAGATATTTAGGAGACAGAACCTAGGGGGCCTAGTGGTGAAATGGATGTGAGGGCTGAGCAGGGGGTAAGTAGGTGATGCCCAGGTTCCAGCATCATGGGGACCTTAGTGACTCTTGGGGCTGTTCTTGGATTTAGGGAATCTAGGCCAAAGAGTGGGTCTGAAGGTCCCAGCAATAAGTTCCGTTTTAGGCAGAAGTTGGAGGGGGTCTGTGGAGATATTTAGGTGAGTCCATCTAGAGGCAATTTAACCTACAGATTTCAACTGCACTGAAGTTATAAATTCAGGTATAATCAATATAGGTGATAAGTGGAGAATCATAATATCAATATAAACTGACATTTGGAAATAACTAACTTAAAAAGTAAGGAAACGGCAAGATAAAAAACTGACATATGTACTCTCAGTCATTAAGAATGGATTTAATGGAAAATGAAAAAGTGCCCATTATACATGGAAAACACAGTATGTCAGTTTGCGTAGTCCATTTGAAAATTAATTTACTCATGCATCATAAGTACTTAATGCATATTTATGACCAAGACAATTGTCACAAAGCTTCCTCACAGTTTCACTTGTGTGTGTGTTTAGATTCCCACTGCCTCTGCCGTCACGGAACCTAGAGTCTAGACGAAGAAGAATACCATGAAAACATGAAATAATATCTTGCAAATATATCTGTACCCTATATACAGAAAGCCAGAATATTAAATATACATCTGAACAAGAAAGAAAGGAGAAATGAACCAAGTTATTAATAGTATTAGTTTTTGGAAATTGGGTAACAAGGGATAACAATTTACATATATTTATGAACATAGATGTGTGTACATAAGATTGGTGCTTTTTCTGTAATTTAGCATTTTATAATCAGCTATAGTTTTCAACAGAAAATACAACATGAAATGTTAGAGTGTTTTTCCCATCATGACTTCATTTTACTAGAATGTTTGCAAGTGACAAGGTCACCGTGAAAGAGGTTTTTATAAGATTGTTTTCTGGGTAAAATTTCTCAGTATATGATAACTCAGAATTCAGCTGGAAGTGTAATCTTTTGTGCTTCACCCAAACAAAAGCAACATATTGTAATGGCAAAAAGACTATTTTAGGTGTGAATAGAGAGATTTTAATTGTCTGCTCTGTCATACTCTTCCATAAGCTGTTTAACCTCCGAGGGCCTGGGAGGCTTCTCAGATAAGAGTTGGCACAGATATTATCGAAAATGAACTCACATCTATGCTGCCTGAGTCTAGATCACATACAAAAAATTCTGTCAAACCACGATTTAGTCAAATTGGCTGACGTGCCGATTTCGAGATACGCAAGTAAGCGGTCACGATCTGGGTTTTTAAAATGTGGCCGACGTCTAATAGAGATGTGTGTGTTTTAAAGGGGATTGAGTATTTATTCCTGAGGCTTTGGTTTCCCCCCTTTTGTTTCTTCTTTTTGTCGTAAAGAGATTGAAAGTCCCTGCTGCATTGGTGTGCAGAACATAAAACACGAAGCTCTTCCTGAGAGGTAATTTTCCACAAATGAAAAATATGAGAATGGTGCTTGATTGTTTGGTTTTCTGTCATTCAATGTTGTATTAAAACCACCATTTTTCCATAACGATGAGTGGCCTCACTATTGAAAACTGTCACTTACAAATGAAAAGTGATAACACTTGGAAAGCAAAGCCTTTCCCAAATCCCACAAGGTTTTCAGACGAATTTGAAAACTAGGCAGTGGTACACATTCATACACACACAAGTGCCTCCACTGTTGGGAAAAAAAAATTAATTTATGAACTCGACCTTACCTACTATGTTCAGTAAAATATTCGCCTTTTTTTACATTTTAAAATGAATATTTTTATAAATCTTATACTCTAATTCTTTCCACTTTTTTTCCTAGGAAAATATTGAGTATTTTCCTAACTTAGCGAATTTTACTACACTAGAAGGTAGATAACAGAAATGAAAATCTAGATGTTGCTATAGTTTACAGCGCCTCTTACTGTATTCCTTCACTGGAGCAGAGCATTGTGTCTGTGTGTTTCTAAGTGCTTAAATTAGAACACATTTAAACATACAGAAAAAGCAAAAACCTAATAAAAATTTAAATCATCAATAATCCCATGCATGACATGTAGAAAAAACTTCGGGGCTAAATTTGGCCTCTTATTTCAAAGTTTCTTTGGAGAAACCATGGGAACAGGGGCCTCATGCTAAACCTGATTGTCCATTGCTTGTTTCCATGAAGGAACAAAGCCTGCCGTTGGAACTACTGTAAGTTCTCCGGCTTAGACCCCATTTCAGAACTCAGTTCTGCAGATGACTCGAGCAAGACCTACAATGGTGGCTGCAATTTAAAAACCAAACCCAAACGAAAGACTTCCCCTGTGTCCTTGGGAGCCATGTCACCGTGTTACTGTGGCTGAAAGAATCAACCTGGCACTGACCATTAGCACATACTGGCTTCCCCTCCCGTTGAAAGTATACCCACAGAGTTACTTTCAACTGGTTCAGCGCTGCTGCTGCAAACAAGAACAGCCATCTGTCTATAATTGGGTGGTTACTTTGTTTCTACGTCTCAGAAAGCTCTTAGTGAAAAGCTGGTAGGAACCAGAGATGTTAGAGATATATAAGGCCAATGGTTTGGTGCAAATCTGAAAGTAAACTCTTTGAACTGTGAATTCTAATGAAGGTGATATTTAGCTCTACCTAACTTCCATTCCGCGTACTCCTGGCACACCTAGGCACCTGCCATAGCCTGGGTTGCAGTGCCTTCTCCTGTTCGTTGTCATGTTCAACTGATACGTCCAGACAGTGCTGGAATGTAATCTTCTTCCCTGTGATGCCTGCCACCGGGAAGTCTGTCTGTCGGTCTGTCTCTGTCTGTCTCTCTGTCTCTCTCTCTCACCACTGCTGCTGTGGCATTTTGTGTATACTTCCAGTATACTATTAGCATGTCGTTCTGTAATGATTTGTCGTTAATTTTAATCTTTGAGTTCCTTGAGGAAATAAACTGTTTGAGTTATCTTGGAATGCAGAATACCCAGAACTGCCTCGCCTTAGTACACATGCACACACATGTCAAATAAAAAAAATTGAGTATGTTAAGGTAAACTGTGATAATTTGGGAAATAATGACTTGTGTTTTTATAAGCACTACTGAAGTCTGAAGTTTCTTGTTTGAAGAACTAAGAACTGCTCTTCATATTTTTTTAATGTGTTGTAAGTGTTTACTGTCTTCTGCTCTGCAGAATTTAAGATCTGTTCAATGGAATAACATCTTAGGCTCACGTTATATAAGACCGATGCAGGTGCGATGAACCATACAAATGCAGTGCTATAAAATATTTTCATTTTTTTATTAGTGTTTGGGAAGAAGGCAGAATAGTTGGAGTTTAAAAAAAGAAAACTTTTACTGGGGCCTAGGGAAAACGTCTGTGTTTCATAAATTACATTAAGTATTTGGTATGTAAAATTCTGGCTTTTTTTCTGCATTAAATGGATAGAGTGCCTCCTCCATCTAATTAAGTAACCATATGGAGACAAGTCACATTTACATGAACAAAAGCAGAGAACCCAGCTCTGTGGTGGGGTCTTAGATTATGTGAATTGGTTTCCCTAGTACGGCTTTCCACCCTGACTTGCAGACTGCCATGGGCCAATATGCCCGGAGACATTACATAGAATTTAAAAAGCTGTTTCGAAGGTACCTTGCTTCATCTAAATATTGCAGTGAGAGGTGCTCTGGAGTACTATGAAATCTCCTAGGTGTAATAACTGCTTACCTATTAAAGCCAATAGTTTTCAGATCTGGCCCACAGAAATCCACGTGTATCTTTACATTGCTTTATAGAACAGCCATGTGCCTGGTATATGGTGTAACCATTCACTACATGCTTATTGAACAAATAAGTGCTTCACTGCGTGTTTCCAGAGTTTCTGACCTAAAAGAAGAATTTTGCTAACATATGTTTAGATAGCAAATACTAAAGAAAGGTTATAAACTGCAAGTAGTAATCATAAAACTGAAATATAAATACTAGGATAATTTCAGGAGTGGAAATCATACAGATCATCATCATAATTCTCTTTTCTTTGTTTACTGTTCTCTATCCAGGCGATAATGCTGATGATGGTGGCAATTTTTATTTATGTAACATTTAACCATATACTGTTTTTTAACATATAGTAGTAGCTCACTTCAACCTCACAAAACATTGGCTAATAAATTTTAATCGCCCGTTTTTATGGATGAGAAAAATGAAATCCCAGAATTAAGTTACTCACTCCAGGTCACAGACTTAAAGTTAGGTTATTTGATTCTGAACTTCTTTTGTTTTCCCAGGTGTGGTCTTTGCTTTCCGGCAGGACTTGGCAACAAATAATAATGTTTTGTAACAAAAGACAAACATAGTATGGAGATAGAAAGAAAAACAAAATGTACTTCAAAATAGCCTTGGGGGGAAAAAGTATAAAAATAATTTAGAATTTCTCAAAATCTTGTGAAACTCAACTTTCCCTATACGGTAACACCGTGGAGTACCAGCCTACTTCACTGGTGGTCCAGGGTTTTACAAAGCCCGTTTGAGATGACTCTGGCCTCCAGGGTTCCCAGTCCCATTACAGAGTTAATAGACCAATGGATCAAATGTTGGGAGTTTTATGGTTAAACATAATAGAATGACAGTGCCCAGGCCCTTTTTCTTGCTGAGGTGCACTGTCTCCTGTTCAACTCTGCCTTTTCAGTGGAGTTTTAGTGGTTAAACATTTCTGCATAAAATGAGATGAAACTGTTTTTCAAATGAAACATGGAAAAAGCCTTCTTGTGATTTTATTCTCAAACAACACTTACTCTTCGGCATTTTTGTCTGGTTCTGACTTTAGTGCGGGTGCCCCGTCAGTCGATTATAACGAGTTGAATTCTTATACGTTCTCTCAAAAATACTTATTTTTCCAGTGCCTTGTCTGGATATGTCGGCAACACGCCCATGCTGACCTGGAATCTCAGGCGAGCTGACAGGATACCTGAGTGGTCTTTAAAGTGGCTGTCGTACCTCCTGGAGGTGGTGAGGTGCCAGGCACACGATACATCATTTGGTGTCATCTTCCTTTGGCTTTATGAACCGCATGCCGTTGCCATAACTCACTAAGTTACAGTGCCAGGCTTCGAAAAGTCCGCTCGTCTGAACTGAAATGCAGTTGTGAGGTGGTTGGAGTCGGAGACCTGTGTTCAAATTCTAAGTCCCCATTTCCTAGCTACATGACCTGAGACAAAACGCATGGTTGGAGCATTTCCTCAAATGCAAAAATGGGGTACTGCCAGTACCCACCTGAGAGAACTGCGGTGCAGCGTAAATGACTTATTTCATGTACAAGGCTCAGGACCACAACCTGCGGTCACTCAGTCAATGGCAGCTGTAATTTTCACTTTCTGATAACATGGCTTTCATGTTTTGTACCTTTATCTTAATTCTTTCACACTTAGCTCATTGGGCTTTAGTAAAGTGGAGTTTCGAGCTCTGGCTTTGTTTCAGAATTGCTTCTAGGTGTATCAATAAGGAATGTTTTCTGTAAAAACAACAGAAAAACTGTTAGTAGCTTCAATTAAGTAGAGACTAAAATAAATGTAAGTATCCAGAGGTGGATACCTCCTGGTGTTCGTTCAGCCTCTCTGTGTTGTCAGATCTGCTACATCAGCATTCTTCATAATCTTCCTTCATGAAGGTCAAGGACAAAAGAGAGAAGGGTCAGGAAGATAAAAGGTTTTTCAGAAACTTCTGTTTATGACTCGTTTGCTACATCGGTGCTATAGGACCACTCTTACCTGCAAGAAAAGGAAATGGAATCCGTGACTTTTCCAGTTCCTGCTGTAAAAGTGGTCTAGAAGAAGGCAGGGGGCTGGGCCAGATAGTTGCCAACATTTTGCATACCAGATTTAAAACTTCTCTCTCAGTTAGTTTACAAAGTGGTGGCAACTGCATTGATACCACAAGTAAACTTACCTGGAAGTCAAAAAGGATTCATGCCATCTTCCATAAAATTATTTATTAAAGTGTTACCTCCCTACTCGTCCTGTGAAGAACAGGATCTGTCAGCAGCCAAGCCCCTTAAAAACTCCCACTTCAGTTCTATTTAACCTCCCCTTTGCTTGATGAATCCCCCTGAAAATTTCCTGAATAATTCCAATCTAAGCCACTAGGCGGGGCTGAACATGAAAGGCACTCTTGAGGCTCGAGCGGGACTCCGCCCCCGGGGGTAAGGAAGGAGAGCTTGCAGGAATCCAGCCTGGTGGCTGCAAAGAAGCCTGTGAAGGGCGGGGCATTGCTGCCCCAGGACCTGGAGCCTGAGCCCAATGAGAAACCTGGGGGAGGGACAGGGGTCTAGGGAACAGTGTCAGGCAAACATCACTCCCAACACTTCGTTATACAAAGCAAAAGGGAAAAGAAAGGAAAGTCTAGCGTACTTCGACTTGCTCCCATTTCATTTCTTTGTTGGAAGGATGCAGTAAATGGTAACACGGGTACAAATACTCCGCACACCTGCGGTCTCTCGCTTCCCTCCCGCCCTGATACATTGATTTGTTTTCTTTGTCTCTTGTTTTCATGGATGCTCGCCCTTTCCCTATTTCTGCGTGATTTTTACATCGCTTCAATAATAAAGATATAATGTTACAGTCTGCCTTTTAAAAATTTTCTGCTCTGAATATTAAGATCGATTGATTCTTAATGCAAGTCCTCGAGCTAGCCAGGGTATGTACCTGCGGACTTTTCCATTCCACTCTCCTGCTCTGCGTTTCAGGTGAAGGCCGACTTGTTACTTTGTCTAAAGGGCATTTATTAAAATAGCAGGAGGGGAAACTAATTGCTTTCAAATCTCTCTGTGTCTTGTGAATTGGATGGTTAAAACTTGATTTATCTTATGATCTAGTGTCTTTATTTGTGATGTTATTATGCCAGATAGAGACGGCCTCACCTTTTGCTTCGAGATTGTTCTATATGATCCCCGCCCTGGCCCCCACATTTCAGTAGCTACCTCAGACATCCACGCATTGCTACTGGCTAAGCAAAAATGCATCATTTAAGGTGTGTGCCCGTGGCTGCCCACTCAGGCTACCATGGGGTCCAGTACTACTCTTTACCGGGTGACCCTTTTGTGCATCAATGAGTTACTTTGGACAGAACTCAGGTCCCTTGATGAGTGTGAGCTATTTGATGCCCATATAAAATCTTTTAATATGTTTGTCGCTCCCTTTAATGCATGGATTTACAAAAGCCTGAGGGGGACTTGGTATTTATTGAGGATGGAAATTGGCATGAACAGTCAGCAACAAAATGAATTAATATATTATATGTTTTATGAAGTCCATGGTAAATGTATTTTAAAACAGTTTAAAGTACCCTCTCAGATTCTATCCTGAAGCCCATCTTATTCCATGTGATATGGACATATTTTAGTTTTCGAGTGACTTTATTGTCCTTTTATGACAAACTATTTGCTCTCTTACTATTTAGAGTAGTTGCTTTATGATGACTTTTTAGCACTTGCAATTACTTACACATGAGTTAGCTTTTCTATTACAAATACGTTTTAAAGCTTACAGCACTTAAATCATTTATTATTTCCCCCCTTAAGTTGATGTATTTCATGGAAAACTAGTTTGGAGAGTCATACTGGTTTTACGTTTAATTCAGTGTAGTGGCACAGACAGTGGTTATGTGTCCTTTTTGGCAAGGAGTCTTTTTCTTATAATTACTCTTTTATTTTCTTCCTTACCCCCCAAAATAATCCTTTATTCCTACCTCTTGTGTCCTGGGCCACCTTCCTTTTACATTTGAGAATGTCCCCTTAAAAAGTTCTTAAAGCAAGACCATACTTCTCATATTATGAGTTATGTTTGCCGGGACAGTGCTTACTGCTTTACGTTGTTGCCTTCAGTGTGAATAAGGGGTTCTGTTTGTACAGAATGACCGAGACCATACAGAAGGTCAGAGGAAGTCTCCTAGGGTCTCCTCTGATGAGCTGGATTGGTCTTCTGGTGGTTTCATAGGTTATTTCCCCCAGGTTCATGCTAAGACTGGTTTGACTTGATGGGAATGACCCTTTCTAGGGCCTCGTTGATGCTGGTACTGAAATCGTTGCATTTCTTGTTCTTTCTCTGGAATGGCCATTGGAAGGCATAAGGCATCGTTCCTCTGGCTCATCCGCACATTGCTCAGCAGTCACATCTTTCTTCTCTTGACTTCAGGGTAGTTTTCTTGGACTTAAGTCCTTGCTAAAGGTAATGGATAGGCAATGAAGCAAAGCCTGGACTCCTCTTTTTCCTTTTTATATTGCTTTTCTCCATTCATCTGTTCCCTTAATTTAGGAGAAAATCATATGTACTTCTCCCTTTTGAACACATAAGTCTGTAACTACAAGTGCATAGCTATTTTAGTGATTCATTTTAGTTCTTAACCTTGTCCTTGAGACTCACAGTACATGGGGAAGGAGCGCTGGGGGCAGAGAATGATGGCCAATGGCAGACAGAACAACAGGCCTTCCTTTTAGAAAGTTAAGTTGTGAGTTTTTGGAAGAAACCCTACCCAAGGTAGAACCACAGATGACCATCAAAGTTTCACAGGTCAAGAAAGTGGGCAGTTTGGAATCTTTTGGGCATGTCTTTGAGCATCCTCCATCAACATAACCATGATCCCCACTCATTTGTGGGAGAACAAAACCTATTCCCACCATTATTTTATTGAACACCTGAGGTAACCCACTCATCAGACTGAATCTTAAGAGTCAGCCTCTCACTACACTGATATTTATCTCAGTTCTTTCAGCAAAGATATGCAGATGTGAAATTGTGGTAAGAGGGAGACTCCTATTCATTTATTCTCATTTGTCCAGCAGCCCTGAAGGTGTGTCGAGCTAACGATGCCACATTATACTAGTTCAGCCTCTGGAAAATAACTCCTCTGCACAGGCCTTATAAGCATGCTGTGTTAATATGGTGGGAAGTTTTTCAGCAGAGACCCTTAGAGCTGGTGTTGTTTTTGCTTTGTGTCCTGATGTAGGTGCCACCAGTATAGGCTGTGCTCTAACGTGCTCTTCCATTTCGCAGGAGCTGACAATGGTGAAGCCCTCCCTGAATCCATCCCATCAGCTCCAGGGACACTGCCTCATTTCATAGAAGAGCCAGATGATGCTTATATCATCAAGAGCAACCCCATTGCACTACGGTGCAAAGCAAGGCCAGCCATGCAGATATTCTTCAAGTGCAATGGCGAGTGGGTCCACCAAAACGAGCATGTCTCTGAGGAGAGTCTGGATGAGAGTTCAGGTAAGACGGGGAAGCAGAGAATCCATGACAGCTTTTCAGATCCTCACCTTGTTATATGGCTGGAAAAAAACTGTGCAAATCACCCACTATTGCCTAACTTGAATAAGGTCATATTGACCTTGTCCCAGGAATCTAAGATGCAATGGTATCTGTAAGTGACCCCACAGCTCTGCTAATCTACTGCAATATTGTGCAGGGGCAGTCTTTTCTTTCCTGCTCTATGACTTTAACACCTAATTTTGCATGCAAGTTACTATTCTCATTGGAAATAAAATCAGGCAGCCCCTGTTTTAATTTTTGAATTCTAAATATTTTTTAAGACAAATCTTTCATCAAACAAATGCTTTTTTAAGCAGCATAATTTCCGCTTCTTTAATCTTTCCTCTTAGATGTTATTCTTGCACACTTCCTTCTCCACAGTGGGTGGGTTCTGAGTCTTAGTTCCTTTGATTGCTGTGTGATGATAAAGCCCAAATTAGATTACCAACTTTGAATAGATCTCCAGTATGAAAGATTTTTAGGACCATCTTTTCTTTATTAGTTTGGCTATTTCGGCTGATAAGTGATGACAAGAATAATGATCATACTAGCTAATGTTTATTGAGGACTTACTATATGCCAGGACATACCTCAGCATTTGACAGACATTACTATTTTTAGAATAGTCCTCCAGACTTAAATAAAGCTAGCATTGTCTTTTCTTTTTTTTCTTTTTCTTTTTTAAAGAGGGAGAGAAACATCAATGTGTGGTTGCCTTTGATGTGCCCCCTACTGGGGGCCTAGCCCACAACCCAGGCAGGTGCCCTAACTGGGAATTGAGCTGGCAACCCATTGGTTCACAGGCCAGCAATCAATCTACTGAGCCACACCAGCCAGGGCTCATTGCCTTTTTAGAAATAAGGACTTGTCCTGGATTGTCCTGGATCTCAGCGCAAGATCATTTGACTGCAAACTTTCAAAAATTATACTTCTTATATTTGAGTGTATAACAGAAACAGTATATGCTTTTGAACTTGGGCTCCTCAGACTACCTGAAAATTTAGTCTTATTACTGAATTCAATGTGGTCTCACTCTAGATTATTGATTCTATTAATCTCAACTCACTCAATAGATACTACATTTTAAGTAAGTCAGAAAGCCTGAGAATAATTAGAAAGTTTCAATTCAGCTTAATTATTAACTATATCAGGTCTGCCCAGAAAAATTCCAGCCACTTTTAATATAACGAGAACGGTTTGCATGGCCTCGATGTAACCTGGCAGCCAAGGAGAGTGGACTGGAATGTGCGTGCGTGAACAATGATGACTTCACTGTACTAGTCAGTAGGGATGGTAGATGCTATTGAGTGAGCATGTGTACTGTGTAACACTGCATTCAAAATGGCTGAGTGAGTAAAACAATGAATTTGCATCAAATTTTGTGTTAAGCTTGAACATTCCTCCATGGAAACTATTCAGATGATTCAGAAGGCCACAGCTGTGGGCAGCTGGTAATCAGCAGCTTCATCACATCAACACACCCACTCATGCATCACATCTCATGCAGTTTTTTGATGAAACATCAAACCACCCAGGTGACTCAGCCCCCACTACAGCCCAGATTTGGCACCCTGTGACTTCTGGTTTTTCCCCAAACTAAAATCACCTTTGAAAGGGAAGAGATTTCAGACCATCAATGAGATTGAGGAAAATACAAAGGGGCAGCTGATGTCAAATGGGAGAACTGTGTGAGGTCCCAAGGTGTCTACTTTGAAGGGGACTGAGGCATCACTGTACTATGTACAATGTTTCTTGTATCTTGTATCTTCTTCAATAAATGTCTCTATTTTTCATATTACATGGCTGGATACCTTCTAGACAGACCTCATATACCAATGCTATTCAATACATTAGACTAGGCCTCTCATATTATCCAAAGAAGGATAAGATGCAAACACTGATCTGTAGGCCTTTACACTGACTGATAAGAATAAGGTCAACATACCCATGAGTACAGTACAAATTAAATGTCTAAGAGAAGTAGATGGTGCTATGGAGGAAAAGAATATGAAATCATGTCTAACTAGAACTATCAAAAAAGGTGAAAGCAATAGCATTGGAAAGGGACATTGATGAATATAAAATACAAATAGGCGTGATTGATGCTACACTGAGTGGGGAGAGAGACACTCAGCAGTCTTAAGTTCAGCATCAGCAAACAAAAGAAAGCTTGGTATATGTTCAATGAGAAGTGTGGTTTGGCTAAAATATAAAATTGATGTTAGAGAATAGCCTCTGATAAAGTTTAATTAATGGCATCAAAGTTCTCAAATACCAGCATGACTAATTCTTTACTTAGTCGATGGATATTTTGCTGGTGATGGAGGTTGATTATATTGACAGTGGCTGGAGCTCTGTTTCAAAGAGTGAATCTGGCACAAGTGTTCGGAATGGTAAGGAGAAAAAAGAACAGGGAAATTAGGAGACTTGGATAATTTAGTTGAGAGAAAGTAGGGTCTGTTTTGAGAGCAGTGGTCAGAGAAATAAGGACTATATATCTGGAGTGAGAAACACTTCAACAAATCAGACTTGAGCGAATGAATGAAGAAGATGGAGAAATAAAATAAAAATTAACCTCTGGAAGAAGCAGAAGGGTAATGTAATTAAAATAATTACATCAGCAAGGAGAAAAGTTGCTGAGTTTGAAATACTTATGGGATCTAATGAAGAGACGTGCATCTGGAACTCAGTGGAGTTCGGAGATCAAAAAGTAGATTTGGTAACCATCAATAAAGAATGAAGCCATGGGGATGGAGTTGTCATGAGGGAACGGATGATACAAAAAGGAAATGGATCTAGAGACACACCTTCTTAGGAGACAGGGAGGGAATTATCAGCAGCCCACAAAGAAGGAAACAGAGTGTATGCTATATTCCAAAGCAAAAGGAGAATATTATTTCAAAAAGATTCTCACATAATACTCTGCTCTGTCTGGGAATTAATAAAGAAGTAGGCAGAAAGCTATATGCATATGAGAGGGGACCCCCCAAAAAAACAGAATTTATTTTTAAAAATTGTGTATTTATTCTTACATGTCAAAATTTCATTCACCTTCAAAGTACTCTCCATCTGATACAATCTACCTATTGAGATGTTTTTTCCATTGCTCAAAAGTTTTAACTCACTGATTTTTTTTCTGCTTTCTTTATTTCATCTCTTCCACATTGGCAAAATGTTTCCCTTTGAGGACTTTTTCATCCAGAATACCAAACAAAGCCACTTGGGGTGAAATCTGTGAATAAGGAGGATGGGTCATGGGGGCCATGCCATTTTTGGTCAAAAACTGCTGATCACTCAGTGCAGTGTGGGCAGGTGCACTCGTAAGTCACCCATCATTAAATGGGCAAACACACTGAAAGAGTCTTCAAATACAGTTCACTGAAGCTGAACGCAACCTCTCACAATGACGCCAGCTGGTACATTGATACAGATGGGTTCCTAGAACACTCACCTAGTGGGGGAATCACAAGGGGCCAGCCCTCCAGGAGATAATTCTGTTTTGTGGGGGGTTCCCTTCCCTTGTGTATAAGCAGTGTTAAACATTATACAGTTCTGAACTAATTTAGGATTGCAGTATAAATATATAACTTTAAAAGACAGAGAAATACCTAAAACCTTATCACAATTCCCTGTTCATTCCAGTGTGGAGCTAGTATGAGGAAGAAAAAAGAAATGTGCCTGTTTTTGAGATGTTGTTTCGTAGACCAAAAGCATGTTTAGAGTTCTGAAATTGAAATGTGAGAACTGGAAGGGATCTTAGTGATAACCCTAAGAACTCTGTTATACATTAATAGTCTTAAATTCCAAGATGTACAACTAGTTCATGGCATGGCTATTTCTAGAACCTGTATCTCCTGATTTGCACTTCAGATACACTTCCTTGTCACTAGAAGCCACCTTTGCCTCTGGATTCTTGTGTCATCCTCCTCAACCAAATTATTGCCAAAGTCCCTTACTGGCAAAAGGATGGGATTCAGCACATGGCTCATCATTTTCCTTCATGATCTGTTTAGTATTTCCATTTCCTGAGTGCATAATCCTATAGTTATTTACTTGGAGTTTATTTATTCCTGACCATTGTTGCCATCTCTGCAAGGGCCACTCACTTATTCTATGTCACAGTTCTGGCACTAGTAGACAAAAGTTTATTACAACCTAAAGATACAGAGACATTTGCAGGATTCCAGGTGTAGTTGGTCTTTGTGGTTGTTGCTGTTGTGTGTGTGTGTTTTGAAGAAGGATTTGATGTAAGCAAGGCAAAAGAAGACAGCACAGCAGATCTTGACGTCAGCAAAGTTTCTGCTATATGCTCTCCAGGTTGGGGTCAAGATAGATTTGGTGCTGAGAGAGTCACAAACAATAGTGGTCTTACTTCCCTGGGCGTGAAAATTTCAAAGGGAGACCCTGAAATTTGGGAAAGGGCAACAAAGGGAACAGCACTTACCACAGAGCAAAAGCCTATAAAACAGTGGTAGCATATGAAAGGTTTATGGACCGTATACTCAATTAGTTCAACTGGAAGGGAATCAGATACCAGTGGCTCAGTGGAGCTGTCGGTTTTATCCTCAGATATGTCTGTCCCAGATTTTGACCAGGGTTACACTCAAAATAGCAGAGTCCCATTGGGTAAACTGCTCCAGATGAAAAAGAGGAAGAACGTGGAAAAATGATCAGCCATTTTTTATACCACTGCTAGAAAATCCTATATCCATTTTCACTTACAGACCTCGTGGCAAGTACTGTGAGCCATTCTGACACTGTAACCTCTGGTGATCTCACGACATTCTGCTGTGTTGCTGCTCCCTCCCCTCCACTCCCCCAGCATTGCTAGGCAACTCCATGTCTTACAGACCAATCAAAGCAGCGTTGATTATGTTCTGTCTCCATGTGAAAGCCTTCCGTCTCCACTTGCTGTTTAAAAAAAAAAAAGACCAATAAAAAGTCACAAATTTAAAAAGCACTGGAAAGAACAAAAATTAATAAATGGCAAAATCCAAAGAGATTATATACCATTCTTTAAAAATGCTGCTGAGGAAGAATTTGAATTTTAACAGCTACCATTTTGAAAAGAATTTAATAAGCACAACCTTTCCTTCCCAGTCATTTTGATTGAATCAGTAGGAAAGAAATGTCTCTCCCTAAACAGTTTTCGTCTGTGCAGTTAATGAAAACCGCTGTCTACCACACACTGCAATTATGTTTCCTAAGCTCTGTATTAATAGTGGAAGAGTGGAAAGTGGAGCGAGATGAGTGGGGACATTATACCCAAAACCAATACATAAGTGCAATTAAAGTTGGAAACAAAATGGCCTCAGGTATTGGAAAATAGATGCATTACTTCCCTTGGGTTTTTCAATGCTGAGCTTGAGCTCAGGGCCTCGCTACCTTTACAGACTTAATGACTTTTGATTGGGTCTGTAAAACAATTCCTTCTAGTCTAGCGGCAATGAGCGATGCTGAGAGACCAAGGGCATTGGGGCCACATTTGACCAGAGGTAGAGAAATGTTCACGTGCTTCTTAGAAGTTAGAAGTAACTGCTTTATGTCTTTGGCCAATGCACTCCCCATTTCTAAAATCTAGGAGAATTTTGATATTCCTTTTACAGACAGGTCTCTTTCTTTGCGGAACTAATGGGAAATGCATAGGACCTGGGACTGTTTGGAGTAGACGCAGCATCTTTTTTATTTCCAAATTGGAAGCAATCCATCCTTTCCACTTTTTAAGGCTCCAAACGGCCTTTGGTCTTTCTGGTAATTTGGCCCGTCGTCTAACAGTTCGAATAAGAAGAAAAAGGATGGTGTGTTTTCATGCAATTTAGCTTGAAAAACCCAGAGCTAGAGGTCCTTCCTGCAGAAAGGACGATTTATTTGACGTGAGTTAGGGTGCTCGCACAGCCGTGGCTATACCTCTCAGTAATGCACGCTTTTCCTTCTCTGCAGCAACCAGGGGATCCTTTCATTTGTTCTGCCTCATTTCACCTGGAAATATGGGCGCTCTTCCTTCTCCCTTGTGTTTTCCTTCTGTTAACATCTGGAGTTGAGAGGTGATCCCATGCCAGGAATCCGGCCCCTGAGAGAAGGGTGGCATGATCAGAAACACAGAAATGAAGAGCTTTAATCTAACAAGTAGGCAGCGCGCACACACACACACACACAGCCACTACCAGCAGCAAAACACGTCGTTGGCAATCAAGGTAATGCAGCCTGTGGGAAGCTTGATTTATCAATAAGCCAAACCACTTTTTTATTGCTCAGTCAAAACAGGAGTTTCCCTAATGGTGCACCTTGGCTCTTACCGTGTTCTACCTTGGAGATACCGAACTCTAACGAGTGAAATAATGTGTATCCCAGTGTGTTGTGGGGAAAAGTCTTAACTCCAATAAACTAATATTTTTCTTCCTAAAGAATATCATTTCAGGGATTTCATCGTGTGTGATTTCCTTTTTAAACAACTGGAGTCACTCTCGGGGGGCCGGGGGAAGGTTAATGGATTGTGTTGAGAGAAGGGAGAAGAATAGAAATAAAAATGTATTAAATCTTTAAAGTTTATATCTAGGAACTTTGCTATGCTGGTGATGGAGATTTGAATATAGTATCTTCCAAAACACCATTAATTTGAAGTTGCCTTCAGTGACTCACAAATCACCATGGTACGTTTGGGAAGCATATATTTTAGACCACATAGCACAGAAATAATCAATTTCTCAGATGTTGCATTGACAGTTTGTGGGTTTCAAATTCACTTTTATAGAAACATTCTCCCACCCCATCCCAGATTGCATCTTGTTCATCACTCAGCTTTTCAGAGAGGACTGACAGAATCTGAGAAGGTTTTCAGGAAAACACTATGAATTCCTTTCATAAACCTGTGACAGAGTATGAAGGACCTGTCTCTTGTGTCTAATTTACCCTCCCCCCCTACCCCCAATCTGGAGATCGTTTCCCCTCATTCCATCCTCAGCAGAGAGAGAGAAAGTGACCACCCATGTCCCGGATCACAGTTCCTGACGCTGAGCAGAGCTTTGTTCCAAAGCTCGTATTCTTGACCAGTGTCTTTGGACTGGATCAGGCTTCTCTGTTTGTGCAGCATTCAGAAGTGTCTTTCTTTTATTTGAAGTGGGAATTATAAGGATCCAAAAAGAAAAGATAGTCTAGTGGATGAGTATGGGTGTTCATATCAGGTGGTACCATGTTTGGAATCTGGCTCTCCATCTACAAACTCTTCCAGGTACATATGTTACTTAGCTTCCTTTCATCTCTGTCTCCCCCCGTGGAAAATGGTGGTGACATTTACGTCCACCACAGAGAACTGTGGTAAGGACTACAGAGCCTCATGTACACGGCATGCTTAGTTCAGGGCCTGCTGTGTAGCAAATACTCAGTCCAGGTTAGCCTGCAAAGTGATAAATATAAAATTGCTATTTTTTTTCTTAAATGGGTCAAGTGGCTGGTGATTATGCTTCAAAAAAGAAAATAGAAAATTATGGACTTTTACAATTCCAAAAGATAAAAGGGCTACTGTTAACAAGTAAATAATGATCTTTTCCAGAATAACATTTTACTTGCCTGTGATTCACTCATTCCATTTATATTCAGTGTTTATATTATTCTCAGAGCCGGTGGTCACACTGTAGGAGACAGAAGTGGTGTGATAAATGTCCCAACCCCAGGACACAATGTCCTAACATAGTGACTTCAGGAATGGCAGGTCATTGACTGAGGTAGCAGGAGTGGAAACCATGCCTGTCCTTCTCACCAGGTTGAGAGTGTAACGTCTGAGCGAGTCATTCACAGGGTGCTGTTCTCTGAGTAACCCTACTGTGCCCACTCCTGTCTCTTAAGTTTCCCTTCTCTCTGTTATCAGGCAAAACTATCAAGTTAATTTGCGTTTCTCTGCCAGACACCTTGCTGCTGATTAATTCTAATCTCTAGTGTGGAGGAAACTGGAGAGCTTGGGTGTATTCTTCGTTTCTGTACTTAAGACTGAACTTGTGCTGCTTCTGAGGGTTATGAAGAGAGGGTATCATCCAGGGGAAACCAAAGCGTATTTATTAGGCAGAGTGCAAATTCAAAGGATGGCTATTTTTTAATCAAAATACACTTTAATCTTGTTGCTCAGATGAAGTGGCAAAAGACATTTAGCCCTAATTAAGCATCTGCCAGTAAAATGAAATATGGTTCTACCTTTTAATTATCTACATTTATTATTTTAGCAGCATGTTTGCCTGAAGACATTTAAGCCCTCCCTCTCAAGAAATGGAGGCACGGTTTCTGGAAAATGCTTTCCTGTATCTCAGAATTCTGAAACTTCAAATGTGTGTCAGATTCACGTTTGCCTGCCAGAGACTTGTACTTGACACCAAACCAAACCCTAGATGCGGGCAGAGCCTTCAGTTCCTTGGGGGACTGGTCGCCATTCCCAGAAAGTTTTGCGGATGATGTGGAAAGGTTAGGAGGCCCTCTGTGTGGTCTTGTCTCAGCCTGTACTTCCCCTGTCATAGTGCCCGTCACACCATGTTGGTGGGGTGACTTAAAGGACCCCCCTTTCCCTTCTAGCCTGCAATCTCCTTGAGGGTAGGAATCTCAGTCATTTGCTTTGTCATATTATCTTCAGCACCTGGCACAGTGGCAGGCACACAGTTTTTTAAAATAATATATGTCACAAACCACGTTACATCTTTGATCTATTTCTTATGATATGGGATCTGTGGCAAAATAATGATAGAAGTGGAAATAACAATAGTATGGTGTTAAAATGGATAAGATAATGGTATTAATAAAAGTAAGGTAGTTATTATACAAACATATAATAATAATGACAATAACAATGTTATTCAAAGCACAGTGTGAGGAAGCTTCTTATTGTTCAAGCAGTAACCTGGACTGGTAAGAGTCAAGTGAAAACCTTTTCTTTCTTTCTTTTTTTAAATGTGTAAGTGGTGGCCTCCCTTCTTTCAGCTGAACGGGTCGTCTTCTGCCTTCTCAGGAGGCAGTGGACCATGGAGGGCCTGTCCCAGAGCCAGAGCACAGCATCAGGGGACCTGAGCTACCCAGGGAGATGACGGTCGGTCCCTCAGAGAAGACTCTTCATTATGAGACAGATGTTTTCGTAGGGAGTTTGATATTTTTTCTTTCTCAGAGAATTGAGCAAGGCCCTATACTACTTAGGAAGTTGTTTTAGAATGGTTTTTCGGAGCTTTGTCTGCGGAAAGCTACATAATCATTCTCTTGCTTAATCCTCAATCCCAAAACATGAAAATGTGGAAAATCAGGCACAGAGTAGGTAAATCACTGGGCTGAGATGGCCCAGGGAAATGGGAACAGAGACTTAGATGAAAAAAATTATTCATCAAAACCTAGCGTGCTGGTCTCTTACTGCATCTGTGCAGTTCGAGAGATGAAAAACATCTTGGAGGAGAAAGAGGAATTCTCACCTCCCTTCTTGATTTTACTTATTCAGCTTATTATACCAAGCATCCTACTACAGAGAACTTCAAACAGTTGAAGAACATAAAGCTGTGAGGAATGGTAAGCGTCGGAGAGCTGTGTTAAATTCCTCCCCAAGTGCCCATCACTAGGTGTGTCGGAGAAGTGGTTGGCAACCGCAGCCGCAGCAGAGAGCCACTGATGGGCTTTGTGGAAGTGTGATAATGAGCACAGATAAAAGGCGTGGGGACAGCTGTTAGTAGGCACTGGGCTGCAGTTGGCACAGTGCTGCATGTTAAATACTACTCCAGAATTCTTTCTTTTCTGCAGCACAACTTGACTCTAAGACTGGAGCCCTTTGGTTAAACATCGCCTAGAAATAAATGATTTTCATTCTTTTTCTCTTTGGGTTTCTTTCCTCCCATCTTTAATATTTCTCTTCTTTGAACAATGGAGTGTGTGTGTGTGTGTGTGTGTGTGTATACACACACACACACACACACACACACACCCCTTCAGTTAGTTTGAAAGTGCTCTAACTTTTGTTCCCCCACTAGGATTAGACCTGCTAAGAGTAACTAGTGTTTTCCATCTGATAAGTAAGGGGATTACAGCAATAACTGCTGTCAGCATTTTTCTCATTTAAACAAATAAAGCTGACAAATGATAAAGCACTGGGCTGCTCTGTTATGTTTAGTACATGGAGAGCAATTATTCAACCACTGCCAACATTAGTCTATCTACAGCTAAACCATGTGATGGCGTGGAAAGCTTATTAGCACATCAGTCCTGTAGTCATGTTTTTGTATTCTGTAAGGCCCTACTCCATAACAGAGGCCGAGGGTTATAATTTGCACTGTAATTTAAAGGGTCGGACTTCTCCATGCTTGTGAGAGTTACACAACTTACCAGGTAGAATGCTGCTCTTGTTTAGGGGATGCCGTCTTGGTCTGGTGTTTGCCTAGGATTTTTGCTCCGCCGTAGCATTTTCCGTGAACAAGTGAGCTGCCAGCTCTCGCAGTGTGGAAGTGGAAGGCTATCCGGGCAACACTGCGGGATGAGCTGCAGAGCAGGCAGGTGGGTGGAGGCTTCCTTCAGTAGAGCTGCTTTCCATGAATGTTTCCCACTCATGGCTTCTTGTGTGTGTGTACATGTGTGCATGAGCTCGTGTGTGTATGACATTTATATATAGTATATATGTAAACACACAAATAAAATATATATCTCTAGACAGAGCTGTAGTGAAGATTTGAGAGAGAGTGGACTAGTTTTAAAATTTTTATCTTATTCAATAGAGTTATTTCTTATGGCAGAGAAAAGTATGATGCATGCAAAGTGTTGATGATTTTCCAAGTGTTCTGGAGGTGACTGGCAAGACTGATGACCTTGTGTTAGAAGAAACCCTAATCCAGAGGGATAATACACTACCTGCGGGGGGATGGTGACATCACTTGGAGCCTTTTGAAGAAGACTACCTGAGGAACAGATACACTGCATTTGGAAATAGTTATTTTACATTTGTTTTGTCTTCCGATCTCAAGGGGATCCTCAGCGAAGGGCCTGTCACTGAGCCGTTCTGAGGTCGAAATTGCAACTTCAGCATTTTCCTCTCACCTGTGGTTAATCTGAAAAGGGGGGTGGCCAAACTTCCTGGCAGGAGTGGGGGAGGGTCAGTTAGGACTCTCACGGTGGGGTCCGTAGTCTACTGCGTATGCTCTCCAGAACAAGTGTGCAGCCGTCTGCCGTGTGTAATGACGGTGGTTTCTAGGGCCTGTGGCTGGCGCTCTGACATCTTGGAGTGTAGCTGCCTCTGGAGGGACTGCCCTGCCGAGGGCTGGCTAACGTCTGGAGATAACAAACAGTTTGCCTGAGAGCATGCCTTTTACATGCACACCGACCCGTCCAGAGCCCACTGCCCCCAACCGCTTCCTTTAACAAGCTCTCTGGACCAATAATGTTTTTCTGCCCCGACCCCAGGACCAAGTACCCAACAACTAGGGACAGCCATCATGTCTCAGAGCCCACTGGAGTCATTCCAGCTGGCCAGTTCTAAATCTGCTTGCCCCAACTTTCTAATTGCTTCCCCCATGAAACCATGAAAAAGACCCTTGGCCACGTTTTCCCCTGTCCTTCTGCCGCCTGACCAGCACTGCTGCCTCCCTGCGTGGCCCTGCTGTGCCTGCTGTTTCTGGGGGTTTGTGAGTGGAAACTTTGTCCCTTCTGACAGTCATTTCTGTTTCTGTGTGTCCAACCTACCTCATTAAAACTGGCCCCGGGTGCCCTTCAGCGCCAGGGTGCCCAGATTAAATCACAGGCAGTTACGAGGCTGGGAGGAGGAAACCTCTGCCGTATAAACACGATCACCCTGAACCGTTCTCACGACGGTGTCTGTCTGTGTTTCCAGCTGAGGCGTGGGCGACAGCTTAGATATTCTGGTAAGACAGAGAAAATGAAAACAGACTTGTTTCCCATTAGCTTGAAGGCATTTCTGGCCCTTCAGGTTTATCGAGTGCTTCTTTGGTGAGACCCCTGGTTCCCAGATGGCGGTGTATTCTGTCCTAACACGTCCTGTGACAGGGGAACTCTGTCATATTAAAATTACCCTGCCTCTCATCAAGATGCATTGATTTGTTGTTCTCTCTGCCCCCTCTCGCTATTCAAAGTAGACACTCCACCATTCATTCGCCTTAAATCAGAGAGGAAAATATAAAACAAGCCCTCTCTTCTGCAGCTTACTTTCTTAGCTTTATGTATGCAGCCTTACTTTCTGATCCCCGATACGGGCGCTGCGTCCTCTCTGCTTTCTGTCTTGACAAACCCTTTTTTCAAACCTACTTTATTCTCTCTCTCTCTGATATTCCCCCTTCCTCTTCACCTGCCAACTTCCCCTCCTTCTTGTCCTTGTCCTCCCACCCCTTTTAAATGCTAAGGGGGTGATAAAGCTGCAACAACAATAACAGCACCTGTAAGGCTTCCTTCCTACTCAGTGCGGGAGACAGCTCTCGGGAGACAGCTCTCAGGAGACAGGGGGAAAGGGGTGCATGCACACTTTGCACAAACAGCAGAAATGTGAAACTGTCATCAAGACGATTTTTTCTATGTGGTGCCTCCTACAAGATTAGGAAGTATAACTCGAATTGTATATGGTGATGGATGTGACCGTGATGCTGTGTCTCATCACGCAGTGTAAACCGCACGGCATCGACTGGGTGGAGGAGAACGTTCCCCCAGCCTGACTAAGCCCACACCTCCGTTCTTGTTCTTTAAACCCTACCACCACCCAAGACAGCCACGGTCCACCCCCCACCCGAGTCCCTGGCTCATTTAGGTTCTAGTCGTGATTCTGTCCCCTGAATTCATTTGGAACTTAAAGGTGAGAACATAGTTATGCAACTTAGGCACTTAATTCTTGTTTGAATGTCCTATATATGTTAGTCTTATTTCCATGATGAAATACACCATAAATACTTAAAATTCAGGGACAGAGTTTGCTGGTTTCGGTGTAAGATGGATACAGGCTCAAACCCCAGATGTGTTTACAGAAAGCGAGACTGCACACACGACTCCGTGTCTGTAAGCCGTGGTTCTCTCCGCTGCGAGGTGGAGATACAGTGCTGTCCGCTGCATTCGTGTGTCGTGGAAATGGAATAAGTGAACAAATGAATAGGTTCAAGGTGTCTCGTGATGCTAGACACTTACGTGGCATGCAATAAGCATCACTTTTTTCCTCGGACGTGGCCTCTGCCGAACAAGGCCCAGGCTTGGCAAGTGTTTGCGGGATGGAGAGCCTGCCGACTGGACCGGTGGCTGCCCTGCTTGTGATGATTTCACGAATACGGCTAGTGAGGAGTGTGCCTTCTCATTCTTGGCAGTCTTTGCAAGGTGGCTGTCCTTCCCAAAGAAACAAAGGCTGAGAGTCTTAGGTGTGCAAGAAACTCACACTCCCCAGGAAGAAGCTCCAAGCAGATCAGATTTTCTAACTGTTAGAAGGAGAATACAAAATACTTAAATAAGAACAACAACATTAAAAGGTGAAGGTCTTAGTTTTATCTCATTTCACAAATGCGCCCTGAGCCCCCTTTTCTCCCAAAGCCTCTCTTTTTTCGCCTCCTCAGGCCATTGTTTCAAAAGCTGTCCTGAGCCCTCCTCTCAGGACTTCAAAGCTAACCTAGTTCCACTTGTCTGTGTCACATCTGGTGACCCTTCCCAGTCATGGTTGCTGTCCCCTTTTCCTTCTAAGCTACACCCTAGAGTGACCCTCTCCCCACTGTCATACTCAGGGGTAGGGGCGTTTAGAACCACCTGGAACAATGTCACTGAGGTCTGTATGTTGAGGGCTCTGTATCTTCTAGAATCTCAGGAACTAATTGGGTACTACATTTCTCATAGATTTTACACCAAGAAAGGTGTTTGTTTGTTTGTTTTAAAGGCACTAAGCCCAGGCACTGCGGAAACAATTATATTGTATTGGAGCCACATTGGTTAGCGATGTTTTACACTCGTTCATTCCAGTCTGCTCAGCTGTTGGGATTTAATTAGCAGTAATATATTATTGTCAGAGTAATTAAAACCTCTCCTTGATTAAAAACAGAATGGTTTAATTAACAAGAAAAGGTTTGGCTAGCCTTAACTTTCCATTGGAGAACTATACCAGCCTCAGTGGATTTGCTCTGTCTCCCTCTCAGGCCTGAAGGTCCGGGAGGTGTTCATCAATGTCACCAGGCAGCAGGTGGAAGACTTCCACGGGCCAGAAGACTACTGGTGCCAGTGTGTGGCGTGGAGCCACCTGGGGACCTCCAAGAGCAGGAAGGCCTCTGTGCGCATAGCCTGTGAGTATATCCTGCTCGGTGACTTTGTTGTCCTGTGGGAACACAGGCAATACTTAAATAGAGTCAAAAAGGGGCTTTGGACGTGCCAGATGCTCCTGCAGAATAAATGTTAGAGGACAGCAGAAAACCATCAGAATTGTCTCTACTTGTACTGAATTACTCTTTTAAAATTGTACATTAAGTGTTTGATAATTTCCTCCGGAGTACAATCAGCAAATCAGTTTGGCTAAGAGATTCTGCCTAGATTGTCAGAGTGCAGGTGTCTCAACAATGCCAGGAAAAAACTGTTCTCGGGAGACAGAAACCCGCACAAATGGATTCTGCTGTTCATCATCAATGATGAAGTTCAAGGGGCATTGATGGGAAAAGTTGAGCAATGACTGTTTACTATACTTTCCAGCAAATCTGCAAAAATAAGACATTAAAGAGTAAGGGATTTTTATAGCCTGCTGTTAAGCCTCTTCCCTCTGAATCTTAAAACATGAAAATGGGTTTTAAAACTGCCTTTGTTTGCCCCAAGTAGGACTTAAAAAAAAAAAAAAATAGACACTTAGAAAAAAAAAAGGAAGAAAATTGCTTTTCAGAAGAGTCCAAGATTTCTTTATCATATTTCAGCATCGATGTTTTCTGTATCTCAAACATATCAAGAAATACACAAATTTCCTTTCCTGTCCACCCACTCCCATGGGTCCCCATGAATCCTCCTTTGTGTGCTTGGGAGTGTAAAACCCCTCGAGAAGGAAATGGAGAGGGAGAAAGCAGAGGTGGTTGTTGTTGTTTTATTCAAATGCTGCTTTTTGAGAGTGTCATAAAGAATATGGGACAAGGGGGATTTATTTGAGGACTCCAGGAATTCTTCATAGCAGTTTTCGATGGTTTAGGGATTAAGAATAGCAGCGAATTGCTATTTGCGGAGACATTTATGCTTCTTGGGAAATGAAACCTTCCTCTCAAAATATGCATTTCACCTTCATTGTTTGGGCAGCTGGGGAGTCCCTCTGCTGGGGCTGGCTGGGCCCTAGTAGGCCAAGGAGAAGAGGTCATCTTGTAAACTGTGCTCTTGATGTGAGAGCCATAAGAAACATTTTCCCTAGGCCTACTTAATGACTTTTAGCCAACAAGTACGGTACGACTTTAAAGTAGCAGGTCGGCTGACAGAGGGAATATGTTTGATATTCTCTCCCTTAACTGGTCTAGCTCTGAACTCCCTGCACGGCCTCATCCAGACTCGCTCGGCTGTTTGACCCTCATCAGGGGTAGCAGATTATCCTCTGACTCTGTCCAGAGATGGGAGAGGCAAGACAGCATACGGGATTTCAACACGGGTTCCATCAAATTCCTTCTGCTCAACATCACTTTTCCTCCTCTGCATCTTCCTTTGCTTCTGTGGGACCCACGCGGCCTGTTCTATGAATAGCTATAAGTAGCATCTCACTAATCTGTCTGCCCCTAGTCTATCTCACCTCCATACTTGCTCTTAACTCCTGATAGTCACATACCTGCTAGAGACCTGCAGGGGTTTTCCCCTGGCTTGCAGAGTTTGGCAAAGAATGGCTCAGACTCCCCTTTACTGATTGCCCATAACCTTTGATTGTGTGCACGTGTGTCACCCTTCCAAGCACTTTGCTGTTCTGCCTGTCCCCTCGCCTCACTGACGTGTTCCTTTGCCCCTGCGGTTTCCAGTTTCACACACGCTCCCTGGTGGTGAAGAACGGGGATGCTGGAGCCCTGCCGGTTTCTAGTTCTAGCTCCACCACTTGGTTTTGTGATGGTGGATGATTTATTTCTCTCTGTGTCTTATGTCCTGAATGACAAAAGGGTGCCTGTTCCTAGAATTACTGCAAGAGTTAGAAGTGTTGATAACTCTAAGTGTTTGAAACTCTACCGGGCACAGAGTTAGCCCTTATCCACCCCTAGCTATTATTTTAGGATGTATTTGATTGCCCTTAGCACCAACATCATGCACCAGTAGGTGTGTTCACCGTTACTGAGACTAATTGAACTAGGCCTTAGTCATTTTTTTCCTGTAGATTCTGGCTATGTGGACTCTAAAAATCCATTCTAGGCCAGTCCTAGGTGTCCAGCTCTCCCAAGTGGGATAGGACCAAAGAATGTTAGAAATGGAAAATGCTTTTCTCTCACTTTTTAGTCACCTAGTACTTTTGGATTAATAATCTTGTAAATCTCTTTAGGGATTAAAAAAATCACGTTGTCATTCCTGTACATACGTGTTCATACAAATATGGCAAAGATAGGAGCTTAAGTTATAAAAGCAGCATCATTAAAGCCTATATTATGTAATTACGATACTGTCTAGTACTATTTACAACACATTTTTAATTTCTTCCTATGTCGCAAGTGACAGATTCTTTAATTTATTTAAAATTATGCAAGTCAAGGCTTGATTTGTCATTAAATATTGCATCTGACTTGGGGACCAATGTACATTAAAATGTAAATTGAAATTTAACTATGTTTAATGGCATCCTAAGTGGAGGGAAAATACTGCCTTTAGGACCTTGCTTGGAATTCTTTTGATTTGCTTGCTAGGAGAAAAAGAAACACTTATTTTTGTCATAACGTCCCTGTTTTGTTGGAATAAGAGATTTCTGGCTGCTATTTGCAAGCATTTCTCAACAAACAACACATAGCACATGATAAGAGTCTTTATGTCCAATAAATGAAAAACCAAATTGAATATAATTGTCACTATAATTTTTTTCTTTTTAAGATTGGTTTTTAGAGTACTAAAGACATTTTAATGTGCTAAATAAGGACTTTGATAGATGAATGTAGCTTATAAATCTGATGACAATTGTCTTGAGGGGACTTTGCAAAATTAGTATCATTTTTATATTATTCATTAAATTACTGTAGTTCACCATCAGAGCTGCAAACGCTTCCTACCTTTAACCAATGATCCATTACAAATTTAACAGTCTCCACACCACAGTGGGCAAAACCTTCACGGCAGCTGGACACTCAGCTGAGGGATGAATTGACTTGTTTATCTAGACATGATGAGGTTAGCTAATCTACAAAAGCACCAGGAAGCTCACTGGTGTGATATCCCTCAGAGAGCCTTTGATTTTAAAGGAAAACAATATAAACACAACTATTTTATTCATATAACTCACATCTTCATGGACAAGGACCAACCTGGGGAATCGATTAGACATGCGGGTTCCTGGCTCCCACCACAGACCCGTTGGACCAGACTTGGGTGGGCGAACTGGGGAAACTGTGTTTGCATGAGGTTACGCACGTCCTGCTGTGATGGGTAACTTGGGGATGTCGTGTCCAGGAACAGTGTTTCTCAGAGCTCAGCATGCACGCAGATAAACTGCAATCCTATTAACATACAGATGAGTCAATTAAAATAATTCCGTTAAGTCCAGTCCAGAGTTGGAGAGTCCAACATTTCTGAGAGTTACCCGATGATGCTGACCCTGCCAGGTGGTTTGTTGACCATTCTGTGCATAGCAAAGGCTCTAGAAAACCTTAAGGAAGCACTCTTTGGGAAACGTCGATTGAACTCGTTGATGCAGCTTTATCATTTAATGGCTGAGAAAGTGACGCTGGGGAAGGGTTAGGTGACTTGATGGAAGGTCGCCCAGCAGATGGCAGATGTGGACCCGGACCTGACATCCTTTTACCCCTCCCTGAGCACTCACTCTTGCTCCTAAGCCATGTCCGTTTCTTTCTGTGAAATGGGAGTTTGAGAACCATAATAGAAAAGTTCATGGGCAATCACTGCCTTGAAGAAGGCAGTGATTGCTTTCCTGTTCTGTTCCCAAGTAAATTGTGTTTCTCACTGCCAGGTGTTTGCATATACATTTATATTTATGTGTGTGTGTGTAGTTATATATACTTTTATTATTTATTTATACTTATATAGCTATATATTTGTGAGTTACATGTAATTATATAGCCTACAGTAATACACATTGTGTGTAAGTATAAAATCACAACGCATTGCCTGCTGCCTCAGTGCCTATACAACACGGAGCAGCCGGTGTTCCTGTCATCTTCCACTCGTGTGTCCCTTAATAATTCCACAGTGTGTCAGAGACATTGGCCGCCCATCCAACTGCCTGTGGCCGGAAATAGCTGAGGTCCCGTTTCAAAAGTGATTTTCCTAAAGGTAAAAATAAGTAAATAAAGCCACCCCCGACGTTACCCCTACCAAGTTGGCAGAAGTCTGTCCCCAGGGAGGGCCTCCCACGGGCCTTCTCTCGTGTATCTGACTCCATCCAGCTGGAGGTGGCCGGGCTGCGGTGGCATCTGTTCCTCTGCGGCTGGGCGGCTGTCAGAGCCAGGAATATTCAATTACGCGGAGTTCTTTATTTTCATGGGTGAACATTTGGCTGCTTAGCCATTGCTTTTCTTTCCTGTTTTTCTCCCTCTTCTTCATCTGCTTACAAAATGTTTTTCCTCTCTCATTAACCCTTAGTCAGTCAATCCCTTCTCAATGCTTGGGCCTTTTTTTTCAATATAGGCTTTGGGGTCAGGGGAACAGTGGAAACATTTGCCCATTATGCGCCCATAGCAAGTTGACTACTTGAAATTAAACACAGCAGGAAGCCACTATTTTGTTGATTCTTTTAAAAATATAAATATATGATACGTCTTGAATATAATTTAAATATGTTGTTTATTTGAAATACTCCTAAAATATCTATGCAATTATGCCAAGAATAATTGAAGAGCTTAAAGGAGAACCTCATTTAAAAGCTGTCAGACCCCCTAGCTAATTTTACAGGTAGGCAGTAAAAATGGCATTTTCATTAGTGTTTTCAGGGGGATCATATCTTTTTGAAAAGTATACAAGGAAGATATCCAATTTAATCTCAGATATGAATCTCTGCTTCCTGACTTTGATATATAATTTCACCTGCTAAAACTATCGATGACTCCCTTTAATGGCAAATTAAATATAAAAATAAGATAAATACAGGCACATCTGTCTGGTATTCAGATTCAGCCTTACTCTCCATTCTGAGCCTCATCTGCCCTTATATCCATCCATACAGGTGTGCTGAGTACCAGTTGAGTTAGTGAAGCTCAGATTCTGGGACATGTGACTCATTTCCCCCCTTCTTGACATGCTCCTATTCTTGTTCTTCCCTGGAACATGTTCTCAGCCCCATCTCTCACCCCTATGCCTTCCCAACCAGCTTCCATATCCAAGGCCCGTCTCGCAGGCTGTGTCCTTCGGTAAACCCAGTTTAGCAAATCCCTTAGTACTAATGGACCACAGCGGCCAGACACACCAGCCGAGCCACTAAAAAAGATAAAGCTAACCTTCAAGCATCTCCAGTTTCAAATCCGATAAAATCTAAATACCCACCTCAGTGTTCTCATAACATTTATTTAGCACTCCTCCCATGGTACTTACAATTTTCCCAAAATCGGATCTTTGGAAGTTATTTTTGGATTTATTTTTATTAGATTAGAGCCTGCTTTAAGTTTTAACTGCATTTGCCCTCACTGTCCTGACACCATAGAGGGAATTAATGCATGATGCGAGACGCAAGGTGAGGCACAGACTAGTGTGCTCTTCTTAAAATATATTTTGATTTTGACGTCATTTCAGACTTTTAGAGAAGTTGTAACATAACACAAAGAATTCCCTGAGCCCTTTACTGATATTTTTCCAGCGTTACCGTTGTACCATGTTGGTTCCGACGTTATCTTTCTTTCTGTGATTCTCTGTGTGAATATAGACAATTGAGGCTTATTTTTTGAGTTGTTTAAGGCTGAGTTGCAGACATGATACTCCCTTCCCCCTCAATACCTCATTGTGTATGTTTTTTTTAAAAATATATTTTGACGTAACTCTACTATGATTATTAAGAAATTAACATTAATATTAATACCAGTATATAATCGAGAAACCTTATTCATATTTTGTCAATTGTTCTGTAATGTGCTTTATGATAGTAACAAAAGTTCTAGAGCATGGTTGACATCTAGTTGAGAGGTTTCTATAGCCTCCTTTAATCCGCGTAATTCCTGCCTGCCTTTGTCCTTTATTGCTTGAGTTTTTGAAGTGTAAATGCTAATTATTTTTCATCGTGTCGCTCAGTTTGAATAAGTAAAAAGGAAACTGCAGCAGCCTAGAAGGGCCTCCCATTGGCCAACTCTGGGACAACGTGCATATCAAAATCAACAACGGTGAAGTATTGCAACTCACTGGGAGTGCTCTGATGGTTGCTGCGTGGGATGCTGCCCAATTCATGAATTGCTTAATAAAGTTAATCAGGGTGGAGAGGGTTGGGGGGGGGCAGGATAAAGAATCTACACTCAGTTTTTAAACTAGTAAATGAGTGAATGTGTAAATAAACAAATGCAGAAAAAGGGATAATTATCCTTATAGTAGAATAAATGAATAAAAGTAGAAGCAGTGAAGAAAATGAAAAAATCATGATTTAGCATCAGTCATGCATAGTAATTGATTCAGACAAGTATTACGTATGCTAAACCTAGTGGGTAAAAGTTCCAGGAGTAACAGGTTGTTTACATAATCTCAGACTGTCTCTCCACAAGACACTTATTAATTACAAAGG
Source organism: Macrotus californicus (assembly GCA_007922815.1). Classification (NCBI taxonomy): domain Eukaryota; kingdom Metazoa; phylum Chordata; class Mammalia; order Chiroptera; family Phyllostomidae; genus Macrotus; species Macrotus californicus. Next base: position 142,356 of record VMDR010001038.1, read on the forward strand.
GGGAATAAGTAACGTTGCAGTAGAAAACCTGCCATATCCCAACTTAATTGAGTGATTGGAGTTTATATCATTAGCAACAGGAGAAACTCACAGTATGCGTCTCCTGCTGTGGTGAATGCAGAAGACTGTATCACTTCAATGATATCCCTTCCAAAAATATTTACTGTATATTTAAAATAGGAAAACGTTTTTAAAAACCTAAATTGAGAAACATTTTACTTACTAGGCTATTTCTAACTACATACATCTCTCAGAATGCTAGGCTGGTGTGGACCACTACTGACTGCTCTGGGGGGATAAGAAGCTACAAGACAGACATGGTACATCTTTCTGAAGCATCAGTTATACCCCCCCCCCTTCAGGTCAGTCAAATACAAACATGAGTGCCATGTGCAGGAGAATGCAAACTTTTCTCGAGTTGGAAAGATGCAGTTTGAAACTTCAAAGCCATTTATTTTGTGCGTGCCCCATCTTTTTAGGCTCCGCCCATAAACGTCTTGAGGATGGGAATTTATTCCGCTCTGCCAGTATGGGCACTTCAGTAGAAAGCGTGAGAAACACTGAACTATAAACAATTGTGATTCTATGAACAGAGTAGAATGATCTGTTGAAATTGATATAAATTGTACAACCTTTGCTTCCTGTGTGCAGAATTGAGTGCATCAGCCTTAAAGATGGGAACTACGAGGTGGAATCGTATCGCTTTATGACCGATCCTACTGTGGATGATGAAAAGAGTGTCCCCAAATAATTTTCCTTCATGTTATTTATTGCCAGCCCTTATTTTACCAAGAAGAATTTGCAGGAATATGGCCGCAACCTTTTTAGGAAATCACAACTAAATTCAATCTGCCCTTCCTGTGGTGAAATACACCTTAAACTTCCTGGAAAATGGCCATTTCTATAAAAAAAAACAAACAACTCAACGAAAGTTTATTGGGGAAGAAGAAATAGATTTTATTTCAATTCAGTTCTTATTTTCTCTCCTAAAGAATCCTTCCAACAGATAAGGCAAGCAGACGTTAAGCCCCCCCAAAACAAAAACAAAACTTATCTTTGTTAAACTCTGACGACTTCTTGAGCCTGGTGATATTATTTTCAAATTAGTTTACCATCCCTCCACCAGAGTAAGTAAGGACAAGAGAGTACATTCTAGAAATGTGTTAAGTGGCAAAGGGAGTGCTAAGATGTGGAAGTGTGAGCCATCCAGAAATAATTATCTGTCGTGTTCTAGGCAGCACAATAATATGGGTCCAGCCCTTCCCTTTGAAGTGTTTACAGCTTAGGGGATGTGCTTATAAACAAGTCTTTCCAATGGAGAGTGGTTAGTGGCAAGCATGGCGGGTTTTAGTTAGGAGTCCACAAGAGGGACCATTTACTTACCCCTGAGGTCCAAGATGCACTTCCTGAGCTAATCCCTAAGGAAGAAGGAGGGTTACCCATTTAAAGAACTTGTTCAAGTTAAGGAAGGAGCTTGAGTAAAAGCAGAGACATGGAACAGCAGGGGAACCGCATGGACAAGTGGGAAAACAAGGGTTGGGGTTACCAGGGACAAGCAGATAGGTCAGCTCATGGAGGGCGTTTGCATTCTCTAAGAGTTTATGGGGTCTGGGGCCATTGATGTGTCATAAGCAGGGCAGTGATGTGATCATATTTTCAAACCTCCCTCCCCTTACCATTTTACCACAGCTAGAGGGTTTAAGAGGGACAAGACTCAAGGCAAAGAAGCTTTATGCTGATCTGAGACCACTGATGGGACTTGAACTTTTGCGGGGGTGGTAGAGGCCAAAGAGGAAGGGGTGAATGTGAGGTTCCAGGAAGGTAAAGTTACCAAGTGTCAATGGCCGCTTGGCTGTAGAGCTGAGGGGAAGTAAGGCAGGAGTTTAGAAATTCCTCCCAGTTTGGGGTTTTCTAGGTTTCCAGCTGAAGTGACTGAGTTGATGGCAATTCCATCCATGACATTATTCATAGAGTAGAAGAAGCTTTGTGTGAAGACAAGACACCGAGCCCAGTTTTGATCACGTTCTGTGTACATGACCCGTGGGATAGTCTGTGGACTGTTTTCATCATGCTCTTGTATTTTTGAGCTTGAAGCCCAGGTGTTAACATCAAACTCAGAACTGAGAGTCATCGGCAAGTAGGTAGTCGTTAGGATAATACATCTTCATCGGGAAGGTAGGAGGCATAGGGTTTGATCAGAACTGCTTAAGAAGTTTTTCCATGCTACACATTGTCCCCAGCACCAAACTGCTGGTCAGGAGAGAAGGAGCAGCGGGCCACGAGTGAAATTCTGTAAATGGTTAAGGGGCAAACGGGGGGAGGGGAGGGATGAAGAAGACTGAGGGGGGGAAAGTTAAAGGGGCACTGGGGGATCCAAGAGGGAGTGGAAGCTTTCATAAAGGAATAAATGGGCAGTCGTGGCCAACAGCACCGTTAAGACTAAGGTAAGAAGTGAGAAGGGTCAGTTAGATTTGGTGACCTGAAGGCCTTCATGGAGCTGGGCAAAGCAGTGTAGGGAGACAGGGTGGTATGAGATTGCAGTGGATCTAGGGATCAAGAAGAAATGAGAAAACAGAGATGTTATGGACAGTGATTTCCAAAAAAAATGTGGTTAAAGAGAGAAGCTTGAGCAACAGCTGGAGTCAGCTATTTGAGAAAGATACGGTGATGTAACACAAGCATGATGGTTAGATGGGATATTTTTAAAATGTATTGAGAAAATAGGAGTGGCAGGAAGAGTGCCGAGAAGCCCTGGGTTTGAGTTCTGGCTCAACTAAGTAGCTTCGCACGCTATTCTAGACGGCCCCAGAGCCCGCTGCACATGATAGTCGTGAACACAGCTCTGAAAATTCAGGATAACCTGGCCGTGCTCATGACCTATGGAATCGTAATCCCTGGGGGTGGGGCCCAGGAATGTTTTTCTCTTTTGTGCGGGCCAAAATTCAGTTTTCTGTGCAGACTGTTCCTTCTTCCCGCCTCTAAATATTGTCATACTCTATGTGTCTCCTTAATCCACAGACTTTCCCTTGGTGAAATTTTTTATTCTGTGGCTTTCGGTACCATCTGTATGCTGATGGCTCTCAGCCCTGACCTGGCATCTTATCTCTCAATTTCTTCGCTCACTGACTACCAGATGTAATGTGCACTTGGCTATCTACCAGGCAACTCAAATGTAATGTGTCCCAAAGAGAACTCTCTTGGTTTTCATGTCATCCACTCCCCTGCAAACTGGTGTTTAGTCCTGTCTTTCCCAGTTCATCAGTTCCCCCTCAGAGGCTCACAACAAGACCCAGGTATCACAATCTAGATCCTTCTGTTTCCTTCGGTCACATCGCAGCCAGCATCAAGTCCTGCCAACTCTATCTCAAAAACATGTTCTGAATTTCTCCAATTCTCTCCATCTGGTATAAATAATTATTTCTCTACTGTGGTAGTCTTACTGTTTCTATTCTTGCCATCTTAAAATCCACTCTCCACACAGTAGCCTGAAAGATTGTTAAAAAAAAAAAAAAATACAAACCAGATCATCCTGTTTCCTTGGTTGAACCTCTCCCATTGGCTTTCCTTGATTTTGGCCCCATAGGAGGTACCCAGCCCCCTCTCACCATCCCTGCACCACAATGCCCCCTTGGTTGTCCAGTCTCAAATACCTTTGATAGTTTTTATTCCAGAGCCTTTTGTTGTTGTCTTTTCCCGAAAAGCATCCCCCAGACCTCTTTCCTGTCAGCTTTAGTTTTACCTGCATTATTTGTTCTGTCTCTTTATAAGGTTTATTATACAATATGGATTTTGCTTCCAAAAAGGTGAACAACTTCTGACTGATGTGATCTCTTAGATCCTGCAGGCAAGACTGAATGAAGGTCAGGCAGAATGCATTTACCTCCCTTCCCCTCTCCTGTACATAGCCAAGCAGGAGGTAGGCATGCTAGATGTTCAGTGGCATATTCCGTGGTGTACATGCTCCACACACTTGGCCACCCCTTGTCCCAATCGACCTTCCTGTCCTCAGGGAGACCTAAGGTGGGAAGTGGGGGAGGGTCAGAAAGCTCACAACGTAGGTAGAAAATGTGTCTCCTAGTTCCGGGATTGCTTTTTCTTTTTCACTTTCTCCCTTTCTTTTTATTTTCCTCTCCCCCAGGCCCCGCACCTAGTACTAGCCCTGAATTCCCATCTCTACTAGTACTGAGTTATAATGAGGTGGTGAGTAGAAAAGCTTAAGGTTATTTTTAGGTCATTTCTTTTTAAACTTTTTGTTAGTTCACACCCTTTTGGTTTCCTGCAGAGCGCTGGGATTGCACTGAGGAAAGTCAGGAATGATTCTTCATGTCTATGTTGTTCTGGAAACTCCCATCAACCATGGAATTCCCTTGGCATTCCTGTGTTCATCAGGATGCTGAGCTGCAAAGAGGCTCTAGTGCTGCTTGTAGGGAAGTGGGGTTCAACTAACATTATGGGTAGCAATCCGGACAGTAGGAAGATGAGCTGCGTAATCTTTCTATATACTTCTGGACAATGGAGCAGCCTAGTCTATGGCTAATATAGCACTTTAAAAAATCTACATCAAAAGCACTTTGTTTCTGTAGCTATTTCTGCATTCAAACAAGAGTCAATATTCCCATTAGCCCGGTAAGTAGAGCAATAATACTTGCAAACATAGACTGTGGAGCTTATGGATATTCTGCCCCCATACCTTTCAGTGGGAAATGGTGTATAGATACAAAATGTGAGTTATTAGCTGTATTTTAATTTGATTTAATGCCTTAAGAACAAGGAACCAGAGAATTTCTAATATTTCACCCAATAAGTGCTCCCTATTGAAGATAGTTGAGATCTGCTATTCAGGTCAAACTTCGGCTGTATTGACACAGCCCAATCAATATAATCAATACACAGAAAACGCCTTTTATGGGACTTGGAAACAAAGCGAACCCCACAGATCATCCCCCAGGAATGGTCTCTCTGTACAAGGTTCTCACCCATCATCCCGGCCGAGAGAATTGGTGCTGAGTGGCTTCTGAGACATCAGTGGCCCTGTCATATGCCACAGATGCTCACTGTCACGTTCAGGGGCCTGAGAATGCACGCCGCGACAGGCTCGCTGCATGTGAAGACACTCACTCAAGGGGGATGAAGTGATCATGTGCTTGTGGACTTGTGCTCCTCTGAGTATGACGTGATCCTGAAAGAGGGTCAGCCACTGATCGTGGCAACAGAGAGAGAATGGCAGACAAAGAAGTAGGCAGCAGTGACCTTGAACTATCAGAAGCCATGAGTAAAAGCGGAAGCCATTAAAACAGAATAGAGTGAGGGGCAGAAGTGAGAAAAGCAACATCTGTGCTAAAACGACTATGAAATCATCTGGTTAATGGAATTACACTGGATCTCTCCATCCCTCCCCTGGCCATGTTACTGTCTCTTTAAGACCTAACCGGCCTGTTTTGTGATCCTTAATTTCTCTTTCAAGCCTGGTTTATGGTCTTTCTTGGTTTCCAATCAGTCCTAGACTCAAAGTTAAAGTGCTTGTCTTCCTGATTTTCAATAAATCTTCAATTTCTGATGGGATCTGTGAATGAATTTTTTTTTTGCATGCCCTTGTAAACAAAAGCAGCCAAATAGAGTGGAACGTTTTGAGGGAATAGCTCAACAGAGAGCTGGTCAAATTAGTGCTCAGAGCATTTTGTAAAACTGCAGCTGTGTCTGCCCACCGTAATGTGTCCCTGCTGCTGGATTCTGCCTTTGCCACATCACTGTTGCCTGACAGACCGCACCACTTGTTGTGAAAGGGCGAATGGCACACGATGCTAGTTATCCCACGATTTACTGGTAACAGCAGAGGAACTGCAGAGCACAGGGGATCTGACAAAGCTCAAAAGTTATTCCATGGCCCCGAATAACAGCCTTCAGGAGCCTCTGCGTGACAGCCCTGCCGGCACCAGCCAGATTCCTTGTCTTCCCAGAGCCTGCCCTTACCTGGCACCCAAGTGAGGTCGGGGGAATATGAAGAGGCCTGTGCAATTCAGCTGTGGCCACAGTTGTCCCTTCATTATTGCAGCAAGATTTACTCAGCAGGAGTTCAGTCTGCAATATTCAGAAATCCCAGGAATGAACAGATGTCCCCTGTATGCCCCTGACATAGGGGAGCCTACACGTGGAATTGTGTCTCAGCGCCAGCTTCTTTCAAGGAGACCAGCGAGATCAGAACAAGAAGACCCCACAACAAAGACATGAAATAACAGAGAGGAGCACCGTCGTATTAATACGGATCAGTGGGTCAAGAAATTTGCAGAATTCATCGATCTGAGCAAGGCAGAGGGTTGAAGCCAGGCTGGCAAGAGCCTCTATATACTGTGCCAAATACAAGAAGACTATCATTGAGGAAAGGACTGACGTGGCAGGAAGCCTTTTTTATATGATTCCTTTGGGAATCGGAGTTAGTAGCTGCCCTCTCAGGTGGTAACCATCCAAACCAAAGGGGGCACCAGGCCTCGACTTTCATTTTGCTGGCATGCATCTGTTCTGCATTTGAACCAAGCCTTTCATTACAACAATTGATCTGTATTTGGCTCAGTTACAAATTCCTTTTGTGTATGACAAGTGTGGTTTGTTGTTTCTTCAGAAGAATGTGGGTGGGGCGATTCAAAGCTGATTTGAATATCATTGTAGTCGGACACTTCTAGAACCTTGTACCATCCTCCTATAGCCTTAAATGACTAGGACCATGCCTACTTTTTTTTTAAATGACTATGATTTTTCACTGGCTGATTTGGTTTGAATGAGTAAATTATTTTTATTTCGTTGCATTAACTGCCAGAGCATTGAATGAGCCGATAACTCCCTAGTGTTGCTGAGCTGCAAAGAACTATTATTCGCAATTGAATTTTTATTGATTTTCTTGTGCTACAATGACTTTTCTAACATAGTAGCATGAAAGGAAAATGAGAAAAAGGCCAAGTAGGGCAGGGGGTGAGGAAAGGGAGACCGCTGCTTCCCACGGCCTTGCCCCACATGCACTACTTATTGGCAGGTACTGCTGACTCTGGAGGATGCTGTTGCTGATTACATGATTTACAAGTCAGTCAAGTACCTGGCTCCAGCACCTTTCCCTCCTCTTCCCTGATGATGTTCTTGTTTGCAGTCATTTTTGGCCTTGGCATTCTACTGCACAGCCGAATAGGGCAGCGAGATGAGGAAGGAGCAGAAGGCAGGGTGTCACGCTCCAAACTGCCCAGGGCGGATGTTTGGTAGTATTATTCACACATACACTCCAAGTGGGAATGAATACGTGTTACTCTAACATCATTGTTGTGCATTTATCTGTTCATGTGTTTGCTTTTTCTGGTCATCTCACCAACTGGAGACTTAGTTCTGTATATGTGTTTATAATAAACATTCAGATGGATTTGAACGGGAGCTCACTCAATCATTCAGTCAATGAATGTCAATTAACGAGTGACTACTGTATACCATTTCAGGTACTATAGGCAAGGCAATGAAGAAAGCAGATGAAAATTTTTGTCCTCATGTACACAGATTCCCATGACGAAAATCAAATTACAGAAGAGTGTTTTAGAATTCACGAAAGATTTAAAAATACAGTTCTTGCTTCCTTCTTGAACAGACATCGTGGGAGTGAAACTTGCATGATGAAATGAAACAAAATGCATTTCTTCCCTGGCTTCTGAGTCCGTTCGGTCTGGTTAAGAGAAAGACAATCTTGGCAACTAATAGGAAAGAGAAGTTTTTGAACAGCGCTTTTTTTCAGGTTATAAAAGTAACGCATATGCATCCCAGAAATTTCGGAAACTATAGAAAGAAATGAAGATGAAAACTAACGTACCCATAATCATCCAGTTGCAGACCTTTGAAATGTTGAGTGATTTCTCTTCAGGGCTTTTCCTATCTCATGTGTAGTAGTCCCACACGAGGTGCTATTTTAAAATCTTTAAATCATCAATCGTGATGTGTATGCGTGCGGTTCGGTTCAGCTCCCTTACACCAAACGATGTGACAGTTGTTATTTTTCTCCTTCCCATAGACCATGCGAGTGTGACTCGAAGTGAGATCAGAAGGTGGAAATCTATTTATATTCCACCCTCTCAGTGTTTATGAATAGAAGACCAAGTCTAATAAAAGAGTGTGCTTATGTGGTGTGATAACTTATGGAAGGAGGTAGCGAGGCAAGCATTTTGCAGAGACTTGCAAGAAAGGAACAAGCGAGCATATAGATGTCTAAAAAAAAATTAAGCCATTAAAAGTCTGATTGAAACAGTAAATGAGGTGTGGTGTGCATTACGTAGGCCTGCGAGCTGCTCCGGCCTCGGCTTCCTTGTAACTTTCTCTGAGAAACTTTCCTGGAATCACTCACTAGATTAGGATGGGTCCCACTGTGATACATTTTTATAGAACTGTCTACTTCTCTATCTCCTCGCTCATCTACATACCTCATAATTACTTCTTTAATGTCTATTCTCCCTGCTGAAACATATGCTGTGGGAGGGCTGGAATGGCCTATGTCAAGTTCAGCAATGCACCCCCACTGCCTGGCAGCGTGAGAGAATGAGGGAGGCTATTGCACAGTTACTGAAAACCTGAAGGTAAATTAAGAGAATGGATACCTGCAGAAACAAGTTTTTAATGCTGATGTATCTACTTCTATTTGGAAGTAGATACATTCTATAAAAATATAATTGCTACATTTGGAAGAAGACGATTCTTACTAAAAAATATTAGAGATAGAAGTCTTTCACTAAAAACTCTTCTGTCTTATTTAGCTATTCGAACATACACTTGCACAATTTTAAATATTTTTAATTACATTTTCAGTTTTGACCTGATTGTAGACACGTTCAGTTGCAAGGAAAAATAAAAAGAAATCCTATGTACCCAAAGCTAGTTCCTCATTATGGTAATATAGTATAAGACTGGAGAAATAAATATCACAGCTGAGGGACTGACGTGGATGGACACAGTCAAAATATAGAACATTCACAGCATTTCAAAGAATCCTTCATGTTGCCCATTTGTGGGCACATCCACTCCCTTTTGCCTTCACCCCTCTTAACCCCCAGTAACTGTGTGTCTGCTCTTCATTTCTATATTGTTGTCGTTTAAATAATGTTATATAAACATTGAATCATATAGAACGTAAGTTTAGGGCATTGGCTTTTTTCACTCTGCATTATTTTCTGAAGATTCATCTTGGACATTATCATGCTCATCAGTGTTCATATCTTTTTAATGTCTGCATTGTATTCCATCCTATGAAAGCACCAAGAGGTATTGGCCATTGCTGTATTATTAAATATTTAGATTGTTAGCAATTGTTGAGCATCACGAATGGTGGTTTACGCTGTATCACTATACTACATTTTTTTCATCTAGCTATCTAATTATTTTCTTAAAAAATTGTAGAAGTGTAAATTAACCATAGGAATGAACTCTTTTTAAAAGTAGCTTCATTGAGATGTAATCCATAATACTTGTAATTAACTCACCTAATTCAAGTGTAGCATTTGATAGTGTTTAGGGTATTCTCAGAGTTTTGGAACACTTCCACTACACCAAAAATGAAACTGTTTCCAACAACAGTAGTGCCTCGTACCCCACCCCCACCAGCCACCTGTGGCCCTAGGCAGTCCCTAATCTGCTTCCTGGATAGGTGGGTTTGCCGGCTTGCACATTTTATTTAAATGAAGTCATCCAATGTGTGGTGTCTTGAGTTTGGCTTCTATTATTTAACATGTTTTCAAGATTTATTCATGTTGTAGCCTATATTTGTACTTCATTTCCTTTTATTGCCAAATAATACTCCATTGTTTGGCTATACCATATATTGTCTGCTCATTCATCAGATAATGAACACGTAAGTGAACATGTAAAGTGATTTTGACACATATTTCAACTTTTCTTTGTATTGGCCCATGTTCATTATTTCTAGCAAGGCGTAAGACTGTCTAGTTTCCCATACTCTTTCTAATGCTAGAAATTATTTGAAACAAAGAAACACAAAGCCTGTTTGGATGAGCAAAGGGACATATCGATGCTTTTTAAGTTGACATTTCTTTCATAAATATTGATATTGGTTCTTTTAAACATCTTTGTTAGCCATTTGTATTTCTTCTTTTGTAAATTCTGTTTCCCTGAGCCTTTGCCATTTTATTTTAGGATATTTATCCTTCTCACTTTGCTTCATAAGTGCCCTTTCTCTATTAAGGCTAATATGACTCTTCCTACAATTTTGTTTATAATGTTTTAGGTAAAACTGATTTTTAATTTTGACAATATCAATCAGTCATTACCTTGAGTGTTTATTCTTCCTTCAATTTTAGGTTTAGAAAGGCCTTCCAACCTGAGAGCCAATAAATATCTTAATATTGCTCTGGTTCTATATAGAAAGTATTTTGATAAAGGTGGAATTTATTTTGGTTACGAAATAAGACATGAATCTAACTTTGTCTTTTTCTCCAAAAGGGCATG